>WTXJ01000118.1:0-106719 GCA_022376545.1 Russula dissimulans
CTCTAGTCGACCCTTCCTCCCGTGTTACAGATTCAACATCAGCATCTATTGTGTCCACAAGCCCCACGCCGTGCTTGCATCCAAAAAGGGCCAGCGCGATTTACTGCTAGGTGGATGATCACGACGCAGTGTCATTGAACAATACATGTTGGGAGCGCCAAGTCGTCCGCGGTCGGATGGGCGCAGGCCCGGTGAGCGGAGCACGTCCCCTTCCGAACAGTGGTGTGTTCAGTTCTCACCCTTATCGCATCCCCAGGCCCTGCTGGCACCTCTGGACCAGCCACGTGAATTTTCAGGGGCGCGGTGCCGGTGCCGGTGCCCAACCGCTCCATGGGGCCCGCCTAACACCAACATCGATCACGTCCTCGACCGTGTTTGCTACAGTAATATCGACGCCACCGGTGGCGTGGATGAGTCACCGACAGCTCAGCGGTCCTCACTTCTGCATACGTCACCCCCTCCGAACGCCTTGAACCGCCTCAGTCTCGGGAGCTTTCTCACTTTTGGTGGATCTATGCGTTGCATCCCGACAAAATGACAGATCGACGGCAATCTCACACCTTGATCGGCACTTCAGTGACGCCAGCGCAACTCTCAAGTCCGTCCCACGATTCGTCCCAAGCTTCTTATTACACTCGCGAAAGCCCGTTATCGATACCATTACGCTAATACTTTTCCTTCCTCTCGAACTGAGGCTCCTCGACCCGCGCCGATACTTCCTCCTCCTGCCTCGCGTCCCTTAGACAAAGGCAAGGGCGTTGACCGCTCGTATATATATCAGCGGCCTCCCGATCGCGTACCTGAATAAAGGTGCCTGCTCACCTCAACCTGCCTCGCGAACCTCTATTCAAAACAATCTCGACCTCAGATCTGTGCAACCTTTCTCGGGGGTTTTCATCCAGCAGACAACTGTCTCGTGAAAAGTATCGATGGCTTTCCCTAGAGACGTGGTGTGATGCGTTGCTGTTCCCCTGCCCGCGATTCCTGGCTTACATCGATGATGACCCACTACGATACCATTAGTTCGCACCCAGTTCTACCGATCCCTTTCTCTTCCACTCTTCCCAAACACGATTCGTCTGAGAGTACGGTCGTAAAAAACCGAGTATGGAGCGACGACCGCCAACGGTCAACAGTTCTCGCCGATGATGCCGTTGACGAGCCCCTCAGTGACGAGCGATCATGCGCCCTGCACGAAGGAGGAGGACTGCCACTCCACGTCGGTACCTCCTCGATCCCACGTTCCTCAACTCCTATACCTGGCCACGGGTCGCTGCGTCACCATAAGCGTCGTGACAACGGCGGGGGGATTATTTGCCAGCTTCACTCGCACGAATGCACGCACGCACATCAATTTGGGTTTTTTCATGTGTCTATTAACATTTGTATCTTGATCTCAATATCTCTTTTCCTGCTCTGTGTCGCCTCGTGATTGTCGGTTGTATATAATTGCCGCATCGCACTGTCTACTCTGTCGCGTCACACAATATTAGCTCTTGATTGCCACGCAGATAGCTTTCGGCTCAGCTCAGCTCAAGAGCCGAAACGTCGGCTCGGCGCGGCTTCATTTCAGTTGATAATGTCAATGATAATCTTGCCATTTTGGTAATCGCACGGACACAACCCCAGCGCGGCAGAGCGCGTTTACTCGCTGCTTCTTTTTCTGGAAGAGACAGGAGCCTGCGCTGAACCGCGGGCGACGTGGGATCCAAGATAGGGCATTCAGACCATCGAGGAACCCGCCAAGTAGCTCCCAAATCGACCACCATCAACTATAATTAGCATACCATGCCGGCTCATACCACAACCACACCCTCCTAAACATACTACGTAGCTTACACGCGACCGCCTCTGTACCTTAGGATCCAAAAAAAACCCCCGATGCGGCATCAGTGACAAACAGTGTTTTTTTTTTTTTTCTCTACACGACACTTTTTTCATTGAAAAAACCTATGAGTTGTGTAGATAGATTGTTTTTATGCAGCGTGTGAAGTTTTATAGCTATTGAGTGAAAAATGAGCAAGAAATTTAAGGTGTTCAACTACCGGGGCTGTTTGGGCCCGGGCGCAGGGATAGTAGATGACACAGCCATTCAAGTTAGTCAGTACAAAAATGCCACCTGCCCTTTGTGGTGTTGCCATGGGCCATGCTATTAACTGTTGTTATCGTCATCACCTCAGGCTGAGTTGAGTCAACTTGGAGTCACCTGAGCTGAATTGTCTGAGTTACGAACTCACCCTCAACTCTTGCTGGCAGGGTCACACCCACTATGGGGACGCTAAAGGGGGAAATTCGCCCTCTGGATGGGTGGAGGCCGGAAAAATGGGTGGTTGATGGCTGGTGTTATAACCTGGTATTTAGCAGTTGATTCAGCACCTGACCAGGATCGCCCTTTCAAGGGGTGAAATTCACCCTTGGAAAACTTAAAGAATTTTTCATTATTTGGAGGGTGGTAACCACCCTCCAAGAGTGGCAGTTTTGATACGGTGACTGCCGGTCCGGGTGAGCCGTCTTGGATGTGAGTTTGTTTTTTATGTCACTTATATTATGTAATCAGCAGCGCAGCACGGCGGTGGTGGTGCGACGGGCACCAGTGGCAGCAACATCGTGGCGGTGGCACAGCGATGGCACAACAGGCAGTAGCGGCAGTGGCGTAGCGACAGCACGATGGGCAGCAGCAGGAGCAGGAGCAGCACACCAGTGGCACAGCGGGATGGCAGACAGCAGCAGCAGCGTGGCAACTTTGCCAAGTGACACGAATGTATTAAAACTAGAGGACGGCCGTGCTGCACACGGGCCATCATCTAGGTAAGTGAGGGAGATGAGTCGAGATGAGTTAGAGCACGTGTGGAGTACAGAAACAATATCACGGGAAATTTCATGTGCAAGCAAAGAGAGGGGGAGGCATGACGTTATATATGATGCACAGACGAAGTGACATTGTTACAGGCGGAAAAGGGAACGCAGAGTACGATGTGTGTAGGACGCAAAGGGCCAATGCAGAGAAAGGGGGAAAGGAACGTAAAGAAATGGGACGAAAATGTTACGATCCTTGAGCGTGTTTTGTTTGCCATGTGGATGGGTCAGTGTTGGAAGATGGAGTGGTTGCGTCAGAAGAAGGCAAGGGGGGGGAGGGGGGAAATTGGTGATTCTGGTTGGTAAATTCAATTGTTGCATGGTCTGGCTGAAAGTGTGTGTATTTCGTGATGTATTTCACTGCTGATAGAGAGATAACATGTTCTGCATTTATATGTGTGTTGTATCTAGAACATGGAGAGATGTAAGAGAGCAGGTGTTTGAAGAAAGAGAGGGTTCCCAGATGGCATGAGACCTTCTCAGGTGTGCACACAATCGCTGGTGGGAATGTTTTGAACAACAATTTCACGGTCATCATCTGGTCGAGCATATGTTGGATAGCTGTCGGCGGAGAGTACCATGTGTGCTTGAAAAGGCTTGGGAAAGTGTTTTGTACACTGACTGTCTTTCATGCAAGGTGTGTTTTGATTGTTGTTGCTGAGGAGAAGGTGTAGATGAGGCAGGCCACATTTTTGTAATTTGATGGCACTCGGTGAGCCAATGTTCAGCACCACAGTAATCACAAAGTACATTTATTTCTGGTATGTGGGCGAAAGCACAGGTTTAAAGTGAGGAGAAGGTGTAGATGAGGCAGGCCACGTTTTTGTAATTCGATGGTGTCACGAACAGTGACCTCTGAGATCACAGGAATCAAAGGGGATGGACAGGACAATGTCCAGAGACCTCCCTGCAATGAAATAGGACACCCCAGCAAAGGGGGACAACCCCAATGCTCCTACAAGTTCCCCCAGACCCCCAAAGCACCAGCAAGGCCATACACAAATAGATCCAAAGAGAACCCCTTGGGAAATCCCCAAGGGAATCCCCAGATCACATCTAGGACCCTAGACGATCTAGATATCTCTAAGATTGGAACAGGGGATCGCCAGAGGTACAGATCTGGCCACAGATCTGCATCAATCCTAAAATACCCTGAGAAGCGAAGTGGCCACAACCCCCAAGGAAGCACACCACAACCCCAAGCACCCAGAATAACTCCTCCCCAGCCTGTTGGACAATCCAGACCAGGAACAGATGGCATTATGCCATTGGAACAACAAGACAGACCAAGAATAGCCCCTAGAGTAATAACGCTTACTAGAGTACCATCCCTGTGTATATAAGGACTCCCAATATGAGCAGACAGTCCTCAGACTGTCCATTTGTGACACTCCCATCGCCTCCTCCCCTTGCTGCCTTGCACCAAGCAGCTCAGTGCCTCTGCCCTCCCCTGTACTCTCTGTAACCCCCAGTGTCTCAACACTCGACCCGTATCGTCAACCCACATCCCTCTGTCTATCCAGAACCCTCCTAGCGAACTACTGTCGACCCAGCAGTAAGTTCGCCACAGATGGCACTTGGTGAGCCAATGTTTGGCACCACAGTAATCACAAAGTACATTTATTTCTCTGAGAGAGAATGGTGCGAGAGGATCGGAGTATGGTCTTCAGGCAATTGGGACTTGAGCGAATGTGAAAAATAAACAATTGTTAAGGGAGAGGAAAGAGCGACGAACGATCAGTATCCGCATTTGTGTGCAAAGGTAAAGGGATTCGCTCATTTTGTTCACTTTGCCGATGCAGCCACTGTGCAAGACATTGTCTGGACACCAAAGGGCCTGAATGAGACATGGTTTTTGGCAAGGGACAATATGTGTTCAGTCAATGAAGCAAATCGATAGGAAAATCAATGGATTGCGCCGAGGCCAAGGTACTCTCCAAACCATGCCCCAACTTGAAGTGTCACCGGTGTGGCCTGAAATCAACCGTCATTTCATGAAATGAAATCAACCCCTGTGCCGCTCGCCCTGCCGCTTGCCCATTTGCATGTGAGATCACATTTCCTGTCAGTGATTTCGTTCTGGTCAGTAATTCGATTGTTGTGCAGTCTGGCTGTTTGTGTGTGTATTTCATGATGTATTTTGTATTTTGTTGCCGATAGAGAGATAACATGTTCTGCATTTATATGTGTGTTGTATCTAGGACACGGAGTGTCACCGCTGCTACAACGGACCTGATAGTCCGATGGTGAATATGAGGAGAAGTGTGAAGATTACAATAAAAAGGCAAAGCATGCACCCGTACGTCTTCCGGGAGTGGAGCGATAAGTCGAACCAAGGGCGATGAAGTACGCCTGACTTCGACTTGTAGTGAGAATGACCTAATATTGAGACAGAAGACTCAAGTTAGAGTCTCAAGTAACTAGGTACAGCGCTATAAATACTAGAGTGGGTAGGCTATTCCCATAAAGCCTGATACGGTCGATGACTACAATCAATCAGAGGTGCGGCGGTAATCAGACAGCTAGTGATAGATCAGGGCATCAAGCCCTGGTAAGGTACAATCTCACTTGTATGGATCAGAAACGATGCGGGGTGGTATGTAGGCATACAATGGGGCATAGCTGGTTCTTGAACTTACCGCGGTCCAACAGATGCCAACCCATCTGTTCTTGCGTGCCGGTGACACGGAGAGATGTAAGAGAGCAGGTGTTTGAAGAAAGAGTGCTCTCCGAACCATGCTCCGAGTGTCGCCATGCCCGAAATCAACCATTGTTCCACGAAATCAAATCAGACCCCTGTGCTGCTCGCCCTGCCACTCACCCATTCACTTGTGAGATCGCATTTCCCCTCTCGAAATCCAAATCGGATAGATCGACCAATGGGAAGGGGCACGCGAGATCACGTTTCCCGTCTCAAAAGCAAAATCGGATAGATCATCCAATCAGAAGGGCAATTTGTCTCTGGTTTCAATTTATATATACTAGACATCCCTATGTGTGAGCTTGCACGTTCAATTGTTAGATGCCACTACTTTTGTAGAGTTATAACAATATTCAGCTATTTGCAATGCACTGATTATCAGCCCTCCAGATGATGGAAGGAATCCGGCCGCTGAGCTGTGGCCACTTCCTGGGCATTGTTCACCCTCGCACTTGGTGGTTTCAGCCCCACGCAATGAAAAAAGGGCATTTTTTTAAGCTATCAGCTGATTGTCGCCCATTGACATTTCACTTTTAGCAGGTGAAAAACACCTGACATGTTATGGACTCACCTCGATCTACAGGACAAGTCCCACCACCTGACCTCGGAATCCATCTCTCCTCCTTTCGATCCACGCCCATTCCTGTCCCCAAACACGCCTGTATGCACTGGGCCTTTTGCAAGAAGTCTAACTGCAAGTGGCACGCCTAGACCCCTTATTGTTCTGAAGTGTGGTACCTTTGTTCTGACGTTCTGTGAGACTCACGATGGTCCGATACTGATATGCTTACTGATCCAATGACTGATTGTTCCCATGTTATTGTCCCAAAAGTCCAAAAACGTACTCTATGATATCATAGCTTACTGACGGCTTACTGATACTTAGGAAGAGCTGACAGGCCTGAGAAAGACTGCTTATTGATCGTGCTTGCTACTTACAAATCCCTAAGTAGCAGACTTGTATTTAAACCCTACAACAGTTGTAGAGTCGAGCCAAGCTCGACTTAATCAAACACCAGTCTTGCTGACTATCATCTCACCTATTGGAGTGACCCCTCTCATCGTCTAACCCACTCTCGTTCCCCTTGGATAACCTCCAAGGACCCTCGAAGCTTAGTGATTGAGCTATATCAATCAGCACTCCAGAACAGGTGAGACGCTACTGCGAACTCTATCAAGAGTCGAGCGTCAGCGATTCTTGACATAAGTCGAGCTTTAAATAGCCAGTCAAGACGAAGGCTCTGAAAGAAAAACTCCAGGGGAAACAGAAGGAGGAGCTACGAGAATCAATAATCGTAAGCTTCCCAGAGGACCCCGAAGAAGCAGCAGACTTCCAGAACAGAAGATCGGACAACTTACCTCTAGCACTTAGAGGAATTGCCCTTTGGTCAATAAGACAGGACTTCGCCCAATCATCCTACACCATCCTAGGGATAGGAGGGACTTGGGTGCCAGTGGAATATATCAACAACCAGTGGTATTACACGTACTGGAGTCCGGAGGAAAGAACATTTTGGACGACCAAGAAGGATCTCATCGAGAGCCCGAATAAACACGGATTGGGGACATCAGCCGAACCCTACCGAACTGAAGAAACCAGAAAACAGGATACTTCTTCAGAGGGAGACACGAATACTGACGAGCAGTCAGAGTCTTCAAGAGAGAAAACTCCAATACTACAAAGACACGGAGTAGATCGAAGCGAATACAGCCTTCACGTCGAGACACAGCTGCTGCCAGAAGTAGAAACTATTACTAGGCAACTGAAGAGAGTCGAAATCAGCCCACAACAAAGATTAAACGAAGCCATCGACCAGCTTATGATGGCCACAATGACTTCCACCGAAGAAAGAACCGCAGACGTCACCTTCCAAAGCTTACAGGAAGGACCTTCAATCCAAACCACCTTCACCCCCATCCCAGTGCCAGACCCAGCGCATGGAGGAGGAGGTGATGGAGGAGGAGGGGGAAATCCTCCAGGAGGAGGAGGAGGTCCCCCAGGAGGAGGAGGTGGCCCCCCGGCTCTTCAACCAATGGCCGCGGCGATGCAACAAGCAGCCCAAGGAGGAGGAGGGCTAGACGGCCATCCACCAGACATCTTCGATGGGAATAGGAAAAACGCGGAGTCATTCATGTATGACTTCACGGTTTGGGCCTGGATCAATTCGCACAAGAGGGTAATGGCTCGACCCCTGAGCCGGGTAGCCCTGGCCATCACCTACATCAGAGGAGATAGGGTCCGAGAATGGACCAAAGCCCAAATCCGCGCCGCCAACAACAGAGTAACGGACGGGATGAATGCAGATAACGAACAACATTGGATAAGGTTCAAAAATGACTTTATCAACACCTGGAAGGATGATAGCCTGCTCGAAGATGCTCAGTTCAAACTATCAGCACTGAGCATGAAGAAGGACATGCCCTTACACGAGTACATCTCTACCTTCAATGCGCTCATTACCGAACTAGGGTGGGACAGGAACCACCAAGGAACAGTTCGGGCGTTCAGGATGGGACTGAAGTCCTGGCTTGCCACCACGATTCTAAGGAAAGACAACTGTCCAGCCGACGACGATCTCGAAGGGTGGCAAGAGGCCGCTAGGAAGGAAGTCGTCAAAGCCAAAAGAATCAAGCAAGAAGCTGGAGGCTTCGGAAGGGGAGGACTCACCGTTCGGGAGAATATGTTCCAACAGTTCTTCAAAGACCACCCCGTCCCGAAGAAAGCCCCTAGGGACCCGGACGCCATGGATGTAGACGTCATCGACACTAAACCTAAAGGTCGACTCCCGGGAAAGTTCCAACAACTCACCACTGAGGAGCGGAAGAAACTCATGAGCGAGGGCCGATGCTTCCGGTGCAAGAAACAAGGACATATGTCTAGGAACTGTCCAGACAGAAAGACGACGTCTGGAAAGAAGCCTACAGCCAAGGTCATGGAGGCCGAAGAAGGGGAGTCCACTGCCGAAGACGACAAGGATGAAGTGGCGTCCCAGACATCCACAAAGGTCGGATCAATCAAAGGGAAAGGAGGGTTAATGGCACACATCAATGCCTTGACCATTGAAGAAAAAGAGGAACTGTTCGACAAATTGATCAGCGAGGGTTTTTGAGAAATTCCAAGTCGACGGCCTGGCTTAGGAATACTAGCATGAGCGAAGAAGAACAAGAAATGTACATTAAACGACTCACTTCCATGAATGTACCCTTTTCCTTTCAAACTGCTCATGCGAAGGCCGAAGAAACAGCTCTGTTGGACAGCGGAGCTACAGAGAATTTCATCGACGAAACCACCTGGAAAAGAATGAAGGTCGGGAAACGACCTCTAGTCAAACCAATCAAGGTCTATAACGTCGATGGAACAGAGAACAAACAAGGAGAAATGACTCATTATTGCCGCTTGAGAATCTCCTACAATGACCAAGAAGACCTCCAGGAGTTCTACATCACAAACCTAGGGAAGGACCGTCTGATATTGGGGTACCCATTCCTCCGAACCTTCAACCCAAGAGTAGACTGGAGAAAAGGAAAGCTGCTTGAAGGCACGGTCAGGATTCAAAGCAGCATGTACAAACACCTAGACCGCATGGTCACTCGGTGGCAAATCAAAGCCATCAAAAGCCTGGGTAAGCCCAGGGGAGACGAGGCCATCTACGTCAGAAGACAAACTATATCCCAGGAAATGGCCGAGCAATATCGCCAGAAGAGCACCACACAACTGCACGAAGTGCCAAAAGAGTATCAACAATACAAGGAAGTTTTCTCCGAAAAATCAGCCAGGAAATTCCCCCCCGACCGAAACCCAAACGCCACAGTAGAACTATTACGGGAGCTCCGGAACAGCTGGACTGCAAAGTCTACCCTCTGACTAAACCCGAAACAGAAACACTGAAGAAGTTTCTCGCGGAAGAATTGGAGAAAGGATTTATCGAGGAGTCAGCCTCACCTTACACCTCCCCTGTGTTCTTCATAAACAAGAAGAACAGCGCCGATAAGCGACTCATCATCGATTATCGAAAACTCAATCAATGGACAAAAAGGGACAATGGCCCCTTACCTCGAATTGATCGCCTACTGCAACAAATGGAAGGAAAGGAGATTTTCTCGAAGTTCGACATCAGATGGGGGTATAACAACATCCCTATCGAAGAAGGAGATCGACAGAAGGCAGCCTTCAAAACACCACTAGGGACATACCAACCTAAGGTGTTATATTTCGGAATGAAAAACGCCCCGGCCCTGTGGACGCGACTGATGTGGCGTGATTTTCGGCCATGGAGGGACAAATGGTTCGATCATATGGACACTTCAGCGGGAAGCTATATGGACGACTTCTTCATAGCTAGCAAGAAGACATCCAGAGGGAAAGAAGGACACAAGCAATGCACGCACGAACTGCTTGAACTGATGGCCAAACATCACTATCATTTACGACCGGCAAAGTGCCAATGGGAACAGACACAAATGGAGTTCCTAGGGATCCTGGTCGAAGCGGGGAAGATGAGAGTGGACCCAGCCAAACGAGACGGAATCAGTAAATGGCCCCGAACACTCCAGAACAAACTGGACGTCCAGCGAACCATGGGAGTCCTACAGTACCAAAGAAGGTTCATACCGAACTTCGCTCACATAGCCAGACCCATCTTCGCCACCATCAAGAAGGGACAGAAGTTCGAGTGGACTAAGGAAGCAGAAATCGCCTTGGACAGCCTTATCAAGAAGATCGAGGCTGATCCTCAATTGAATCATCCAAACCCTGATAAGCCTTTCGAGGTAGAGATCGACGCCTCAGACTACGCCACAGGAGCAGTACTCATTCAAAGGAACGAAACAGGAAAGCGGATGGAAGTGGGATATCATTCCGAAGCCCTCAACCAAGCAGAAAGGAATTACGACGTCTACGATCGAGAATTCCTGGCCCTTATCAGGGCGTTCAAATTCTGGAGATACCTTCTAGAAGGCTCGCCGCATCGAGTCAAGGTTTACACGGATCATGCCAACCTAACCAAACATAGGGAAGCGCAAAAACTATCCGGCAAGGTGGCCAGATATATAACCTTTTTGGCAAGGTTTGATTTCGATATCTGCCACCTGCCAGGGAAGAAGAACACCGTGGCAGATGCCTTATCACGAAGATCAGACCACACGCCATCAGAAGGGGAGGAAGTTAAGGCGATACCGCTCCCAGACCATCTATTCATCAAACTCATCAGACCAATGGCGGTCGAGGAGGAGATCCGGAAACAACAGAAACAAAAAGAGAACGCTACGATCCTTAGGGAATGGGAGGCGAAACATGGAATCCAAAGGAGAAGGGGTATTATTGGCATCAGCAAGCCATAGTAGTACCAAGGCCGGAACAGATCCAGAAAAGCCTGCTGGAGATCTACCACGATGGGCCTACAGCTGGACACCCTGGACGAGCTAAAACGCAGCAAGATCTCCGGCGATATTACTGGTGGCCGGGAATGGGCAAATTCATCGAAGGATACATAAAGGGATGTGCAACGTGCCAGTCAAATAAGGTTATACACCACAGGAACACCCCTGGACTATACCCAATCGATCCAGAACCTGATGCGCACCCCTTCCAGACAGTAGCGATGGATTTCATAGTCAAACTTCCCACTTCAAATGGGTACGACGCAATCCTGACCATCACCGATCACGATTGTACAAAGGGCGTCATCCTAATACCGTGTCGAGAAACCATGAATGCGGAAGATTAGCGAAGGAATACAAGAATCGAGTATTCCCCTTCGTAGGAATACCCAGCAAATTATCTCAGACCGGGACACAAGGTTCACTAGTAACTTCGCGAAGGAAGTTTGCTCCCAACTGGAGATAGAGCAAACATCAGCAGTGCCTACCATCCTCAAACAGATGGACAATCGGAAAGGACGAATCAGAATGTCGAAGACATTCTGCGAATCTTTTGCAACTACCAACAAACAAACTGGGCAGACCACCTCCCAGTCGTGCAATACATGCTAAATGCCGAGTATCAGCCACGACAGGAAAAGCCCCTTATGACCTATGGATGGGGTATGTGCCAGGGCGCACCAGCCGGAACGCCCAAGTGAAATGCCCAGAATAGAATGGTACAACACGAGGATAAAGAGGCAAGACGAGAGGCGCAAGAAGCAATGAAGAGGGCGCAATCGCTGTGGAAGAAGGACACAAAGTTCAAAGAATATCAGAAAGACGAGAAGGTGTGGCTCGAGGCAAAAAACATCCATACAACTCATCCGACTACCAAACTGAGACCCAAACGATACGGCCCCTTCGAAGTCACAGAAGCCATAAGCCCTGTGGCTTATCGATTGAACCTTCCGGAACAATGGAAGATTCATAACGTGTTTCATGCAAGTCTGCTAACACCATACAAGGAGACGGAGGAACACGGGCCTAACTATGAAAGGCAATACCAGACCTGGTCGAGGACGAGAAGAATGGGAGGTCGAAAAGGTATTAGACTCTCGGAGGTATGGGAGGACGAAGAAACTGCAGTATCTCTTGAAGTGGAAGGGATATCCCGAAGCAGAAAACACCTGGCAAGACAAAGAGGAATTTTCGCACACAATTGATTGAAAATATCACAAGGAACGTCCCACGGCTATAAAGACTGTAAAGGTACAAAAGGAAGGGCAATGGACGGCAAGACCCATCATTCCATCGCAACCCTCACTCAAGCCTTCTCTCGTCTCACTCTAGCCCACATGTCTACTGCCCCTTCGCCCACCCTCACAATCTCCAGTGTATCCACTCGCCCAGCACACCCGAAATCCTCCGAGTCCCCCTCGAAGGGAAGATGCGACTACAAGCAGGGAAGGAAGCATCCCCAGTGTCGAAGACTCCTGTACCGCCAGGGCTGAGTCACGCAAGCACGCGAAGGATCATCGGCACATTGGGAAGGCAGCAGTGCCGGGGTGAAGCTTTGGGGTTCCAAGAACCTGTCCGGCCTGCCTCCGAATCCCCTGATGAAGGGGCAAGAGGAGCTGGCGCAACCCTCACAGAGGGGCAGACCGGTCTCCCACCCCGACACCTGCCAGTACCAGCCGATCCCTGGAGGAAGAAATCACCCCTACCCCATTTCACCACACACTACCACCAGTCACGAGTCACACCTAACGATGGGCCATGAGGGAGACCAAGAGGAAGACGACCACCCAGGAGAAGGGTGGGTCAGGTGGAACCCAAGTCGCAGTTTCACCAAGACAGAAGTCTACAGGAGGACACGTACAAATGGAAGGGAGCTAAGTACCAAAATTCCTCATCCAGAATGGGGATCCTAAGGTGTTTAGCACCATGGGGAAAGGGAAGCCAGAGTACGGAGAAAGCCTCCACCCGCCCCAGTCGAAGGATCTTCCCCTGGGAATGCAAGGAGAAGACTTGAGAAGTTCCTGCCGAGTATTACTTCCGGGACCGGTCATTGATAGAGGGGCGGAACTGCTCAATGACAATGGATTTTCGCAGAGTGTACCGCCTCCAACCTCAGCAATCGAGAAAAATATCTCGACTAGAGCAAGAGCGACTTAGCAAGGAAGCACAACACTCACTAACAAGTGGGTCGAACTCGACCGAAAGAGGCGGAAGTCGAGTCGGAGATCCGGAGAGCAAAAAGTACCTCAGCGAAGCCCAACTCTGGAGAGGATCAGAGAGGCCTATGACAATCGTGACCCGAACGTTGATCTCCCCAGGAGAAGGGGAGATGGTTGATGAGTATGGGAATGGGCAAAGATACCATCTACCTCATACCCAAGATCCTCGACAACTGCCATTATCATGGCCTTGGGGCGGCCACACGAGGATCAATGCCAGACCCTCATAACAGGTGCCTACCTGGAGGCTCTGCGCGATCTTGCCCCGACACATTGGCAAGGTACCCAATGTCCCTATGCCTATCTCCAACTCAAGGGGGAACGAGCGAGCAAGAAGTCGAGACCGCATCCAAAAAACCTTACAGCCCTTTCCTGCCACTCCCACCGATCCATCTGCCGATGGACGGTGGAGACCATCCAAGGACCTAGCCAGCTTCCTGAAGGGAGGTCAAGATGCCCCCAGTCTCACTCGCCTACTAGATCCAAGGGACCGAAAAGGGGGAGAGGGCAGTCAACCCCGCGTCGCATGGTGGCATCCTCTGCTGCACGCAAAGGGAAGGGACGAGGGCACTCCAACTCTTACCCCCAATGAGACCCCGACTCGGCCCTCACATCTTATCTCAAGATAAGTTCCCATGACCGACGAATACCTGACCATGTGTCAGGAGGTCTGGAACTGCACTCGGAAGCATGCACAAGACGCCTACCCCTCACGCGCATGGGAGTTGTTATTGAGCTCTTTCGCTCAAAACAGCGAGAGAAGGAAAGGAAAGAGAGGGAAGACCGGGAGGAAGCAGAAGCGCAGAAAGACTACCACCTCGAAGGAGGAGAAGACCCTGACGATTATATTAACTGGGAAGCCCAGGATCGAGGTGACTGAGAGCTGTGGAAAGCTCGACCTTAAAGGGGAGATGATGTTATGGACTCACCTCGATCTACAGGACAAGTCCACCACCTGACTCGGAATCCATCTTCCTCTTTCATCCACCCCATTCTGTCCCAAACACGCCTGTATGCACTGGGCCTTTTGCAAGAAGTCTAACTGCAAGTGGCACGCCTAGACCCTTATTGTTCTGAAGTGTGGTACCTTTGTTCTGACGTTCTGTGAGACTCACGATGGTCCGATACTGATATGCTTACTGATCCAATGACTGATTGTTCCCATGTTATTGTTCCAAAGTCCAAAAAACGCACTCTATGATATCATAGCTTACTGACGGCTTACTGATACTTAGGAAGAGCTGACAGGCCTGAGAAGACTGCTTATTGATCGTGCTTGCTACTTACAAATCCTAAGTAGCAGACTTGTATTTAAACCCTACAACAGTTGTAGAGTCGAGCCAAGCTTGACTTAATCAAACACCAGTCTTGCTGACTATCATCTCACCTATTGGAGTGACCCCTCTCATCGTCTAACCCACTCTCGTTCCCCTTGGATAACCTCCAAGGACCCTCGAAGCTTAGTGATTGAGCTATATCAATCAGCACTCCAGAACAGGTGAGACGCTACTGCGAACTCTATCAAGAGTCGAGCGTCAGCGATTCTTGACACATAACAGTCTCTGACACTGAGTATCAGCAGACGATCCTTTGGGGAATCCTGGACGACCTTGCACGATTTTCATCTCAGCTCCTTGCGTCGGCCCAGATGTCCTCTGCCACTCCTGTTGTAGACGTTGACAACCTAATCCTCCACATTTGCGAAGAGGCTGACCATACACACAATCGGCAAAATCGCAGGCAACATAATCAAGGGGGGGGCAAAAAGGACCAACAGCCTGATGAGGCCATGGCTGCCACCACCTCCGAGGCTGGCAAACCCAAATGCCGCAAAGGCATGTGCCACCACTGTGGCAAGGAAGGCCACTGGGCTTGAGAGTGCTGGAAGAAGGCTGCTGAGGAGGCCACGCAGAACACCCAAATGACACAAGCGGCATCTGGTACCACCACTAAACCTGAAACCAAGCCTGTGGGAGGCGTGAACGCCATTGAAGAGGCCAAAGGCAATGGGTTCTGGATGGTCACCAAAGGGGAGTCGTCCACACATGCTATTGGTACAGATCCAGACCCTTTCCCATATGACTCGGACGAGTGCTCTGACAACTCATACGACTCAGACAATGAGTTGGAGCTCGGAGATTGGCTATGTGAGGCAGACAAGACGATCACGGCGACCATCAGTGCCGAGCAGGATGATGCGCCTGCACGCATCAAACTCTACGACTTGGGAGTGACATGGCATATCAGTCCCTACAAGGATGATTTCACCACTTACTCGCTGCTCTCACCTCCAGTCCTTCTCAGCACGGCGAACCAACAACGCTTCCAGGCCATCGGTGCTGGTGCCCTCATCATAAACGTCCCAAACGAAGGGGGGGGACATCCCTCACCCTCAACAATGCTCTACATGCCCCCTCCGTTTCCTACACTCTGGTCTCACTCGGCACGCTTGACGCTGAGGGGTACGCGATGAAAATCGGCGGTGGACAGCTCACCACAGCGTCCCCGCAGGGCCAGCACGTCGGAGCAATTGCGTGCACTGCATGGCACCTGTACCATGTCACCCACAAGCCAGAGTCTGCAAACACCACTCAGACAATCTCCATCATGGAGCTGCACTGTCGATTGGGGCACATTGCACCCGATAGTGCATGCAAACTCGTAGAAAGTGGGGCTATCACTGGGATCAAGCTGGATCCAGTGTCAGAAATGGGTGACTGCGATGCATGCATATACGCACAATCGACTCGCCTCCCCATCATGAAGTTGCGCCTACGACCGCCTGCCCAGTCATTCAGAGAAGGGATCTGTCATGAACAGTGACCTCCGGAACCACAGGAATCAAAGGGGACGGACAGGACAATGTCCAGAGACCTCCCTGCAATGAAGGGGGATGACCCAGCAAAGGGGGACAACCCCAATGCTCCCACAATGCCCCCCAGACCCCCAAAGCGCCAGCAAGGCCATACACAAATAGATCCAAAGAGAACCCCTTGGGAAATCCCCAAGGGAATCCCCAGATCACATCTAGGACCCTAGATGATCTAGATATCTCTAAGATCGGAACAGGGGATCGCCAGAGGTACAGATCTGGCCACAGATCTGCATCAATCCTAAAATACCTTGAGAAGCGAAGTGGCCACAACCCCCAAGGAAGCGCGCCACAACCCCAAGCGCCCAGAATAACTCCTCCCCAACCTGTTGGACGATCCAGACCAAGGACAGATGGCATTATGCCATTGGAACAACAAGACAGACCAAGAATAGCCCCTAGAGTAATAACGCTTACTAGAGTACCACCTCTGTGTATATAAGGACTCCCAATATGAGCAGACAGTCCTCAGACTGTCCATTTGTGACACTCCCATCGTCTCCTCCCCTTTCTGCCTTGCACCAAGCGGCTCAGTGCCTCTGCCCTCCCCTGTACTCTCTGAAACCCCCTGTGTCCCGACACTCAACCCATATCGTCAACCTACGTCTCCTGTCCATCCAGAACCCTCCTAGCGAATTACTGTCGACCCAGCAGTAAGTTCACCACAGGATCCACTCAGATCTATGGGGTCCCTCATCCATCACCACACGCAAGAAGTCCAAGTACTTCATCTCGTTCACGGACGACACTACTCGTTACACTGTCATATATTTGCTCCGAAAGAAAAGCGACACCTTCGACAGCTACAAGTCATTCGAGGCCTGGTCAATCACACAAGAGCATTGCAAGGCAATCAAAGTTTCATGCTCTGACCGTGGCAGCGAATACCTCAGCGGCACCTTCGATGCGTACCTTGCAGCCGCAGGCACTGCCCATCGCCTCACCATGCATGACACCCCACAACACAACGGCATCGTGGAGTGCCTCAACCAAACACTCTTGGAGCAGGTCTGTGCTTTCTCATACAAAAGTGGCCTACCAAAGCTCCTATGGGGTGAAGCCTTGCGCCACGCAGTATGGCTAAAGAACCGCACAGCGACTCGCACCCTTGATGGGCGTATGCCCTACGAGGCACTGCATGGAGAGGCACCTGACCTCTCAGGCCTCTGGCGCTGGGGTCGGACTGTCCTAACTCACCACAAACCAAAAGACAAGCTCGCCGCGAGGGCGAAGGAGGGTCGCTGGATCGGTTTTGACACTGATTCGCATGCGCACCACATATATTGGCCCACCACACATACCATCACCACGGAGTGTGATGTGTACCTAACGTCAATGGCTCCACTCGAGGGGAAGCCCATGAAAATCCCCGAGCACACCATCTCGAAACCCACGCCTGCACCTGCACCTCTCTCACTTGCTCCAGACTTATCGCCACCTCCCTTGCAGCCATCCCTTCCACCTGACTTGCCCCCTCCCTCACCGCTAATGCCACTCAGCTCTTCAAGCTCAAACTCTGACACGTCTGAAGAAGAAGTCCCTCAAGCACCTCCACCCCTTCGACAATCTGCCTGACTCAAGAAGCCCTCACGCATGGTGCGTGAGCTTCAAACGGGCATAGGGATTCATGCCGCAGACGAAGCAGGGGGAGCATGGTCTGTAGAGGATGGCTCCCCCATGCTGCTGGAAGACTTCAATGGTCTTGAGCACGCCCTTGTGGCCTCAACCTCGGACGCCAAAGCCTTGGAACCGCGCATGCTCGTGGAGGCCAAGTGCTGTCCTGAGTGGCCACTCTGGGAAAAGGCAATTGACGAGGAGCTGGCAACACTTTGTGCAGCTGGCACTTGGAGGCTGGAGGAAGCCCTGCCTGGAGCCAACATCATAGGCTCAAAATAGGTCTTCAAGGCCAAGAAGAATGCTGCAGGAAATGTTGTGCACTACAAGGCACAACTCGTTGCCCAGGGGTTTAGCCAGGTAGGCAGAGTTGATTACGATGACACCTATGCACCCGTGGCAAGGCTCGCATCGTCACAGGCAATCATCGCCATGGCCAATCGACTTCGCCTTGAGCTCCACCAAGTCGACATCAAAGGTGCATACCTCAACGGGGTCCTCAGACCTAATGAGGTACTGTACATGCAGCACCCTCCAGGGTACAAAGCCCCTGATGCGGGCACACACGTTCTACGCCTGGTCAAGACCTTGTATGGACTCAAGCAGTCCGGGCGACACTGGTACCAGAAATTAACATCTATATTCACTTCTCTTGGGTTCCAGCAGTGCCAGGTCGACCAAGCCATGTTCGTCAAGGCAGATCCAATGGTGCGCGCAATCACGGTTGTCACTGTGCATGTCAATGACTGCACAATCGCTGCAAGCACTCCGGCACTTGTTGCGGACCTCAAGTGGGGTCTGCAGATGCACGTCGAGGTCACAGACCTTGGCAAGCTTCATTGGATGCTCGGCATTGAAGTACGACGTGATCGCAAGGGTGGCACAATCCGCTTGTCACAACATGCATATATCAACTCTATCCTATGCTGTTACAACCTCGCTGACCTCAAACCGCTCTCCATGCCGATGGACACACATGCCAAGCTCTCAAGTGAGCAGGCGCCAGCCAGTGCAGCTGAGTTCGTGGCCATGCGTGACATGCCATATCGTGAGGCAGTGGGCGCCCTTAATTGGGCTGCATTAGCCACTTGCCCAGACATTGCCTTTGCAGTAGCGACCGTTGCGCACTTTGCCACAAACCCCGGTCCTGCTCACTGGGAGGCTGTCAAATGAATATTCAGATACCTGGCTGGCACCCAAAACCTCTGGCTGTCCTATGGGGAGACACGACGTGTTCTTGAGGGATATGCTGATGCAGATGGGAGTATGGCTGAGGACAGGAGGGTGATATCAGGGTACGCTTTCCTTATCGATGGTGGCGCCATGTCCTGGTCCTCCAAACATCAAGAAATCATATCATTATCGACCACTGAGAGTGAGTATGTCGCTGCTACCCACAGCATCAAGGAGGCCTTATGGCTCCGATCCCTCATTTCCGAGATATTTGGCACCCTTGCAGACCCCACCACCGTCTTCTCCAACAATCAATCAGCCATCACCCTTGCTAAGGACCACCAGTACCACACCTGAACCAAACACATCAATGTTTGCTACCACTGGATCTGGTGGGTTATTGAACAGGGCTCCGTGTGACTCGTTTATTGCCCCACCGATGACATGGTCGCTGATGTGCTGACAAAGGCATTGCCTTCCACCAAGGCAAAACATTTCGCCACCGGTCTCGGACTACATGCAAAATGAGGGGGAGTGTTGAATATGGAAGTGCTTGCAGATTGCGAAGCCATGCTTCGCTAATCGTGCTAGAAACCCATACAGTGATCGGTGTGCTTCGCAAGCATGCTTCTAGCATTTTATACTTTGCTTTGATACTTTAAGGCTTGAGATCGGACTCATACAGTTTTCCATCAGACATTCCACTTCAATTGCCAGTGTCCTTACAATTGTAACTTTAACATGTGTTTGTTTGGCTTTGGAATTTGTAGCACTCCTTCGTAGTACTTAAGAACACCTTTGTATTGTAGAACGCCTCAGTCATCGTGAACTGAATGATAGGCTGAGGTGAGTAAAGGTCTCTCATTAGTCGCTTACATCGTCGCTGACCTATATGTAGTTACTTCCGCACTAGGTGAATACAGTTAGTCATCGTGAACTGAACGATAGGCTGAGTTACTTCCGTACTAGTGTTTGATATGTCGACATCCGTTCAACCACAATTGTGACTAGAACTAGGTATCTAGTTTTCGACTTCAAGACCACTACTGGCACCAGATGATGATCTTTGCTATATATCTATCTGTAGTGCTGCCAGTATGACAACATATACATACAATTCATTGGATCATTTGCCAGTGCAACACACAATAGCATCAGGCCTGTTTTCAAGTGCCAGTGGGATTGCCTAGAATACGGTTACATGGCATGATGGCACGCTATCAGAGAATCAAGTAAGCCTCCATCGGGCATGCCAGTGCAGTCATATGCATTGAGCCAAACTAAGACAGCAAGCTGTCACGCCCGCACTCATGATTCCTCTTGCGTCGGTTGTCAGGGATGGGGGCAGAGATCAACGGTCCAAATGCAGCCGCGTCGGCATAGCTACACTCGAATAGCACGACAAGCTGCAAAGTACACAGCTCGATGATGAAGATCATGGGACGGCTCAACGAGATCTTGTCAATACAGCATGACATACTGGTTCTGTACACTGGCGTCGTCATATGACTCATCTGATAAGAGCGATGTTTGTGCACATGCAATAACTAGGTCAGAGAGCATGAAAATATGAAGCAAAACTTGAAGGAAGGCCCGGGTGAGAATAGCAGACGGACTGGATGAGAATGGAGACCCTGGTTAGCCTTTCGGGTTCCATCGTGAAACCTGGGATTTGCTGCCAAAGACAGCAATCCCCCATTATCCCCCTGGCAATGGCCCATTTACTTGTGAAGTGAGAAATAGTTGGTCATGCCTGCCAACTGATGGTCACCATCAATTCATGAAAAATCTTGCGAGGTAGCGTGGCTCTTATAGGTTCCATAAAAGTTAGTATTGGGTCACATCCCCTTACGAGTAGTTATGCCCCGGTCTAATACGTACAGTGTTCCTTCAAGTTCTGGTGAGGTTACTCTCTGTCCATCGAATTAGTACAAAAACGGTAAGTGCGATCATTGATAACTTCAAACAATACTTATTAGTATTAATTAGCAATTAATATTGCAACTTATTTATCACTCACTCATCGTTGAAAGTAAGTTATGCATGAATCCAAGAGCTATCCTTTATTCTTTGTTTAGCGAGAGCAGCCGAGCGGTGTTTAAAAGTTGAGGATGTGCCCCATTCGGGCAAAATTGGAAAGTGCCACATGCGTTGTGGCATGTCCGTTGCGAGGTACGGTACGACGTTCTGTTATCGTCTGATGGTGATCATTCAACTAACGATGGCCGAAACTCACTACTGTAGACACATTTCATCCTCGCATGCCACACAATTGTCTTGTCGTCTGATTGTCGTTTCCAGCCACGACTGAAGTCCTCATTCGCGTTGGACAATATTCTGTCTGAAGTCAATACTATACACCAGTAAATTTTGGCTATTCTATCCTCATTGACACGACTAGATGAACGACTTGAAGTAGAGTATAAGCAACATATATTTTTATATCACAAAGGCGTTACAAATGCATGGAAACCCTGCTCCGAAAATGACGTGCCTACTGAACGCACGAAGTCCTCACGGCCTAACCTGGGTCCGCCTCACCTAGTCTCTGATTTGATAGACCAGTTTCACAGGCGACGGTTATGCGATATACTCAACTCATACTTCGAGAAAGTCGTCGTCCTCCTCGACAAGGAGATCCAAGAATCGAAAAAAGGACGCGGCAGGAAACCCGACGACGTTGTGATGGTCGCCTTCGATTTTCCTTATGAGTAGTCCACCTAGGCCCTGTTCATTCTCACTTAAGTCTGCACGTTGTAGATGGGGATGGCTACGTACTTGCGCAGCAAATCCACCGGCGCGGTCGAGGCCCTCGCCCGAGTCGACGTAGGCCTTAAGAAGACTTGTCGCATTGTCAGAAAAGTACACGAGCGTGCGCTCGTCCAGCGAACTGTACGCATCAGACGTTCATAAGCGAACTTTTACCGAAAAATTAGCCTACCGTATGCTAAATCCAGGTGATGTCAGCACAGGAAACACTATGGGACGGTGAAAGGGACAGGTCAACGCTGGCTGCAGTCATCCAGAAAGGCCCAAGATTGTTCACCTAGGCTCACCCCAGTGACGACCTCACACACAGATCCATTCAAGTCCTGCAGCATGCGCAGGTTATCCGCTTTGTTTTCGGGCTTCTCCAACAGTTCCTGGCGCACGATTGGCAGTTCGGAGTATGCAACATCGGAGCTGACTGGCTGAGCATGTGTGAGGACGATTGTGTCGGCGCCGATCACAAGATCGGGTCCATTCTCAGGGTCTGCGCGCTGTAAATTAGCTTTGAGGGAAAGTGCTGATAGAGTAGAGTAGATTGAAACCCACGACGAGCCGCTCGTAAACTTCGACGGCTTTGTGCGTGGCGGTAGCGACAGGATACTCGTGAATATCTTCAAAAGACGAGGGACTGAGATCTTCAGCAAATGAGGAAGGTACAATCTCTGGGGCGAGACCCTGGAATGAACGTTAATAATGACGGCCTTTGCACATTTACAAGGGGCATACAAAGGTTCGGAGAATCTCCTTGCGCCTTGGACTGCCCGAGGCAAGAACGACGCGCTTTCCCGCTAGCTTGTTGATTCCAGGGATGTGCAGTGCATGAGGAAGGACGGTGGGAGATTTTGATGACATCGTCGAACGGCGATCTGTGCTGACGGTTGTCAGAGTAATACAAAACCATAACGTAATACTGCATAAATTTGGTAGCCCATCGAACAGAAAATAAATAATCTCTTTCGCAAGGCAGGAATAGCGGCCACTGCCACTCACCTCTCGATCTAGGCACACATTTACATCACGGCTCTATACTCACCCATGCGCATAATGCCAGGGTGATAAGCCATCGGGGATTGGTACAGATTGCCATATCAGGTTGAACCCGAGGGCTTCTTAAACCCCGAATCGTATGACGCGCGCCCAATATTCGGTTCGACTCTGTGCCGACCTCCACAAGCGCACAATCAAGGGCCGTGCGCAGCGACTTAGTCCCCGTGTCTGTTTTCCAGCTACATTCCATGGCGTCTAATCCCGTACCTCCATTGAGACACATCTCTCCTGAGGATCTCGTAGCCCTCCAGGCCAGGCCCACGCCTAAAATCCAAACCGATGCTGACGTCGAGGCGTGGAAGCAGACAAGGGGTTACACAGATTACTCTCTTTTCTTGCGGTGGTTGAATGAAGCAGTTGTGGGGCAGTCTTTGCCACGAACGAATCCCCATCAGAGCGAGGTACTGTAAATTCATACGAGACGTGAATCATGTCCCAAGTCACGTCCCCACAGGGCATCCGTCGGCTCCTCAGCTTACTCGATGAGTTAGATCGGTGGATCGACGAGATCCCACCGTTACCGACAGCTCAGAGATTTGGAAACCTCGCCTTTCGCACTTGGGGGTTGCGTCTTGAAGAAGTATGTTCATTCGGGCTTGTTTTAATCCATGCGCGACTCAAATCATGTGCAGCGTGCAGATGAGCTTTTGACTGTCATGTTGCTGGACTTGAATGCTGCAGTCCCTCATGTACGGTCATATCTACTCGCTGCATTTGGTTCCTTTGTGCGCATGGACTACGGCACAGGACATGAGACATCATTCGCAGTCTTCTTGCTTTGTCTTACCCTCATCCGATCCCTTAGCTTCAATTCCGAAGAAGCAAGGGACATCGTCTTGACTGTCTTTGTTCGGTATCTGCAGCTCTGCTGGCGTCTACAGGACGTCTATCGGCTAGAACCTGCGGGTAGCCACGGCGTGTGGGGACTCGACGACTCGCACTTTCTTGGGTACATCTTTGGGAGTGCGCAACTTCGAGGTCGGCCTATGTACATAGGGGAAGCTATCCGGCTGACTCGCCGACTTTTGTAGACCAGAGTGAGGTCCCAGTGTCGGGGATACTGCACTCACCATTACCCCCGACAAACCTGTATTTTCTGTCAATCATACGAATCCACCAAGTCAAGCGTGGACCATTCTATGAACATTCTTCGCAGCTGTACTCTATCGCCACTGGAGTCGCCACTTGGAGAAAGGTCAACTCGGGTCTGTTCAAGATGTATGAAGTAAGGCGCAGTCTTCGACTCTCAGTACAGCAGCTTTGATAGAGGGATGGTTATTTTCGTCAGGCAGAGGTCCTCGGAAAGCGGGTGGTAGTCCAGCACCTGCCATTGGGGGGATTAGTGGAGTGGGACATCATCGGCGCTCCGCCCACCGTGAGTAACGTCTCGTGGAGTCGCATTTCTGCTGCGACGCCACTGCCTTGGGTATCGGGGACCGGCGTGAATGTGGAGAGTAGTGATGCCCCAGTGACCACCGTCCCTTGGGGCAGTTCAGGTGCTTCCATCAGCAAGGGGAGGGGCGCCGAGCCTTCTCCTCATCTCGATTCAGGATCCTAAGTGCAGATTTCTCAGCCACTTAAAGTAGTTAGTCCAGCGTAGGAGACTTCGTTGATAAGCTTTCTTGCATGCCGTCTGCAGGGTCCATCGAATGCGGCTGCGCTGATTCGGAGCCGTTCCCCACCTTACTTCCGCCTACACCATTGTGTAGAAACTTTCGCACGGTGAACCGATCTTCAAGTGTCGCGCATTTGTCTTTTCCCCCATGGTCACATCCCCTATTTACGAATCGAATAAATGCACACAACAAGGTGCTGTCCCGCATCAGGACCGCATTGTGCCCTGACTATCTGAATAAGGCAGTTTCTCATACGCCGTGCCCACCGCGTGTTCGTTGCGCCGAGATCCATTCCATGAGTGCTTCCATTTTCATTTCGACGAACAAGCAACCCCCCCTTGATGACTTGATGTCTAAGATGAAGACGCCCACGAGGACGCTCCAACTAAGTTGTTGTTCGGAGATTGTTCGGAATGAGACGGCCCGGACGGCAATACCCGCGATCGATGGTCGATGGCAATTTTCCGCTCTCCGTTCCGGTCCACGTCGACCAAGGCCAAGGAAGCAAATCCCAATCTATAGCAAGTCAATAGGAAGGGAAATTGTTTTTTCGTTTTGGTTATCATATCTCGCGCAACGCGGATCATCTGCACCATACCCGACCACACTAGGAACGACGACCTCCGTCTGTTGACCTTTCGGTGAGTCCTTCTCACGATCCTTGCCAACCTCACACTCACCTCTTCCCTGTTGATTACAGGTGGTCTTCCGTAAGAGGTGAAGCTGGATCTTCCTTTCTGTCTTCATTTGAGCTGGCCTATTGACTTTCCTGTCTTCTCTTCCCTTCAGGCGAGCCTCCCTGACCCAGTTGACCCTCGCGGACAAGCGAGGTTCCTACCACTACTGAGTGAAAGCCGCCCATTACCGTCCCCGCCCGCCCGGTTCCACCAACCGTGGCGGTTCTGGTTCGGTAGTCCGGTTTCAAACCTGCATTTGCACCAACCCTATCTTGTGCTCTGCCTCACACTAAACCACATCTACTAAAATCTGGATCTCGAACATCATAGTGATATCCTGGAAGAGGTCGTCATCATGTCTCAACTCGATGTCTTGCCTACGCCACATGCTGTTGATTTAGTCTCTGCGCCTTATCTCCCTTCTGTGTTTCACCCACCCTCCCAGAAAGTGCCTTGGGCACACAACCAATTCCCACCGGCTTCTACTGAAGATGACAGCCTCCGTGACAGTGACGATTACGGTGGTGGTGACATCATCTTTCCTGGACTCCCACCTTTACTCCACGGCCATCCGGATGTGCATCTTCGGAACGGTGTCATTTGCGCTGCGCACCTTGCGGCCGCTGGCGTACCGGACGCGGAGAAGGCTTATTTTGTCGCAGACCTTAGCTATGTATACAACCAATATCAACGATGGAAACGCTGCCTACCTGAAATAGAACCCTTCTATGGTACGCATGTCCGTCACACCCAGAATGCTTGCCCCCCGCTCATACGCATGTGTTGTCTGGTAGCGGTGAAATGCAATCCAGACCCCTATGTGCTTCGCCTCCTGGCGGCACTCGGCACGGGTTTTGACTGTGCTTCCAATAATGAAATTACCCAAGTTCTCTCTCTTGGTGTTAGTCCGGCGCGGATAATTTTTGCCAACCCCTGCAAAGCTGTGTCGTACATCAAGAACGCTGCCAAGCATGGAGTTAATATGATGACATTCGATAATGCCGACGAACTGTATAAGACTGCGCGAGCAAACCCAACTGCGAAACTCGTCCTGCGCATCCTCACGGATGACTCGAAGAGTTTATGTCGTCTTGGACTGAAGTTTGGAGCGCCTCTTGTAACAATACCTGGTCTTCTTTCCAAAGCAAAGGATCTCGGACTGGATGTAATTGGTATCAGCTTCCACGTTGGTAGTGGATGCTATGATCCATCCGCGTTCTCTGATGCTGTTCGATGGGCGCGCGCTGCCTTTGATATGGGACTGGCCGCTGGATACAATTTCTCACTTCTGGATGTTGGTGGTGGTTTTGAAGATGTCACTTTCGAGACGACGGCGGGCGTGCTCCGCGACGCTCTTGACTTCCATTTTCCTGATCGGTCAGGACTCCAGATTATCGCCGAACCTGGGCGATATTTCGTCTCGCGAGCATTCAGTCTTGCCACAAATATCATCGCTCGTCGTGCCCCGCTTTCGGATGGAGAGGCGACAGAAGTAAAAAATGAAGACAACGATCAGCCTTCTGTGATGTGTACGGGTTCATCTCTTTACCCGTAATTTGTACAAACTCACCGTTTTTCCCCTCAGATTATATCAATGATGGAGTGTACGGAGCGCTCAACTGCATCTTATTCGACCACCAGAAGGTTCATCCTTACGTCCTGTCTATGAACGGTTCGTTCCACTTTTCTGGAACGGAGAGTCTTCGACCCAGCAGTGTGTGGGGTCCAACATGTGATTCTATCGACTGTGTTTGTCCTTTGGTGATGCTTCCGGAACGGTTGCGTATCGGGGACTGGCTGGCCTTTGACAGCATGGGGGCATACACGATATGTGCGGCGAGCCAGTTCAATGGATTTGCGGTAAGCAGGGTGGCATACACGTCGGGCGATGGGCACGGTTCGCAGGAGACGCTCCTTGCTCTCAGGGCCGCAGCGAGCACGACATCTGCGTAGGGGTGGCGAGGCGGTGCGCAGTCAAGGCACATCTTTACATAGAACAGTCTGGGCATGCTGCATGCTGCATGTCGCGATATCCCCGTATTTTGTTTCCTATACGCGAATCGTACTTTAAGAGCACATGCTCGAGGAGCACACTCAGGACCAAACAGGCAGGCGGACGCCTCCAGTGTCCCGGACAACGTTAAGATACGGTCGATCGAGGGTTCGCAGAGTCATTTCTCCTCGTGACGTGTGCCCCCCCAAAATGATGATCCAGGCACACCTTCCACGTTCGTACACTTGACCGGTTTGTTCCATTCATGAAGGTAGACCACGGTGATTTCCAAATAGAACAACGTTGACCATCCATGACGACGGCGACCGTGACGGACCAGGAAAGTATCGCTTGGTTCACGTGTCGCATCAGCAAATCGAAGGAGTAGCGAAGGCGAAGGGTGGTGGCGAGCCCCGGCGTACGTCTAGTTGCCACCTCACGTCACCTGAAGAGGACATTTGGGTTGGCAAGGTCGCGTGTGACATTGATTCTCACCCTCGGGGCATGCCAGCCAGCGTGGTCATCAGGAGCAGGATTCGTGAGTCCATGAGTGCGCAAACTTGCCTTGGGACCCATGTGGAAAATCGTGGTATGGGTATGTCCATCCTTGCGTCTGCTCTCCCGCGGTGGTGAATCGGCCGGGGGCTGTGCCCCTCTTCGCCGGAAGTACCCGTCGGTGGCTGGCTGGCGCCGTCGGAGGTGGAGCTGGCAATAATAATCGATGACAGGATCCCACGTTGTCGACGACAGCCACGAGCATTCGGCGTCAACCCGATATAATTTCTGAGAGCGAGACCATGTCGGGCGCAAAATGTGTGGCTCATCTTCCTCCCTCGCCTTGGGCGAGCGGCAGGGAAGCTTAGAAGAAGGGAGGGTCCCTTGGCTACCCTCGGCGGCCGGATTTTATACGCACGAATGTGTTGAATGAATAGGACAAGGTCGATGAACCGGGACTAATTCACAATGGCGAAGCGGGCCCGGGAATCTGCCTATTTTAAGTTTATTATCTGTGTGGTGACCGATCGTTCCTAATTGCCGCGGCAAGTCCGTCGGTCTCGAGGACCCGGTGGAGTGGAGATCAATTGTCAAACTAAATGCGGGCGCCGAAAGTCGTGTGAACGATGTGAGAGGGAAAGGGACGGCGGCCGAGAAGGGTGAGTAGATGATTTCGTTCGTTCGGGGTTCATTCCCTTTGGTTTGTTTCTGAGGCCAGTCAGGGCGAAACGAGAAGTTTTCAAATTGAAAAGCTAAACGGTGTGGCGCCAAGACCGGGCGGCGTTGCACTTCTCGCTAAAAAGTTCCTTCCGAGGCGGGCCGAGATTCTCCGCTTCGGTGCCTGCTTGTTCTCGCCGGGAGAGTCTAACCGAGGAAACATCAAAGAAATCGTGTTTTGTTCTTGTCCTATTTCTGACCGACCGAACCCTATTTCGTGTTCCCCCTTATGCGTGCGCGCGACCCCATGATCGACTCCTGCACAGGAATTGGCTTTCTTTCACACTCGGTTCGAGCTCTTCTCGGGACCTCCAACTGGGGATCGGTTATCGCTTTCCGGCCCCCGCGCGTGCTGCGATCCTGAGCCTAACTTTTGTCTCCTCCCCCTCCGCACTAGCACTTATTAGTCCTGCCGCTTTGGGAAATCTAATAATCCGGGAACGTGATCTGGGATGCGACTTTCTCCGCGTTACTATTTGAGCAGCCGAGGCAATTACTCAGGTTCCCTTTCCTCCCCCGCACTGCGTCCTTCCATGACATCGGGTGTCCTCCAAGTGAGCTCCTTTCCACCGCCTCTCGTCTTCGCGTTGACCTCGCCTTACCAGGACTCGCTTCCAACTGCTGGAGGCCCTTCTACCTCCTCCCCCCGCTTCCGGCCATATGCGAGCCCAAATCATCATGTAATCAAAAGCCGGTACATAACCAGCAACGACCCCCGTGGTTACATGTCGGTCCCATCGGCCATCAGCCGTCGCGGTTTGCTGACCATGCATCAGCCCTGTTTACGAATATCCGCTAAATGGTCAGTGGATAATGATGGATGTCGATGACGGGTATATTCTCTGGACAGGCATCTGGAAAGGTAGGATTCTGTGGGACTACTCCGTGCATGAGAGAGAATGATCACCTCATTGCGTTCCTTCCGCAGCCTTGGGGAATTCAAAAGGTTTGTTCTCTGAATCTCATTGCAGCATGGCTTACACAGGTCGTATGCTCAGCCGACATTGTCAAAATGATAGAGTCTCAACCTGATCTGGCCTCCCAGATACGGAGAGTTCGAGGTGGTTATCTAAAGATTCAAGGGACATGGATGCCCTACGAGGTATTTCGTCCCGCAGCCATTCATGGCTCGGCATGCTGACGCCGCCGCCCACGCAGGTTGCTCTTCGTCTCTCTCGTCGGTGTGCATGATCGGTCCTTGATCCTGCAAGTAGCGCTCTGACGCATTGTTACAGCGTGGCATGGCCTATCCGCCACGACCTTGTGCCACTGTTTGGGTACGGAATCTGAAACAGCATGGCACTCGTTCTTTTCGGTCAATTAATAACCTCTTAGACCCACCTTTCCAACCACCTGCTTGTCACCAGAACAACCCGGATATGGCCAAGTTATTGCCAACGGCAGTGGTCGCCGCCGAGCCAGACGGAGTAATCATATCCAAAGCCCAGGAATGTCATCCACGGGCACGTCTGTCATCCAGCCTGGATGGACCATCATCTCCGGCCCAAGCTACCCACATGAGATTACACAACCCCAATCTTCACACCCACCGGTGTTGCCATTTACCCCACCCATGTGGCCAACGCAGCATCAAAACATCCCATCAGCGCCCTCCCCGCTTTCCATCGATGGAGGGGTCGACCGGTTGTCCTTGTCTCGAGACCGTGGCCAGAACCCTCGTTATTCGCCATATCCCTCTCCTTCATTGCCGAACAATACTTCTTTTCCATCGAATGGATCATCCCCAGTTGGACCCTCTAGAAACCCATTCTCAGACTTGGGTGGCCCACGCCGCGCGCCGAATCAGGAAGAACGTATCAGACTTCCTCCACTTCATCCCCTACCCCCACCGTCTGAGCGTGATTCAGGACAGGCTCTCATATCTTTACCCCCCATCTCTTCCTGGGAAGCCTCCCCTCAGTCCCATGACTCCAGAGCCGTTCTTCAGAGACTAAGAGCAAGTGATGGTGCTAATGCTCAACCAGTTTCAGAAACACATCTTGATTATCCGCGGCGCTCATCCTCACAGGCTCAGTAAGCTTGTGACTCGCTTTTGTCTGTCGGCGCTGATGTGTTGGTCTCTCACAGACGATTCGATCAAGAGCCGCCTAGATTGTTCAAATCCACCACGGGGGCTGAAACACGACACTGGGCCTCGGAGCGCTCATGCATTCAGGATAGCCCCCGATTCAAGACGCTCGCCTACCGTAGACCATCTGATTCAAGTTCGGCCGTTTCCTCCACATCGGCCCCGTTTTTATCTGCAACCCCCGATGGCGTCTCGCCAAGCGATCCATCCCCGGTTTTGCCGCTCACCCCTCACATGTCCGCGCCCTTTTCACGAGAACCACATGACTTGCTGTCATCCCCTATGAAAGAGGTGTCAGGGAATAATAGAATGACAATACCTTCACACACGTGCACAGACGCACCGCGACCAGCAACCGTCTGTGACCGAGACAGGCTCCAAGTTTGTGGGCCCCGCCGCCGCAGCGGTGATCTTCCATCTCCCCGGCAAGCCCACAGAACGGAAGTGTCACCTACACTTGGACCTACTGAACTGTGGAATAAACGTGAGCGGAAATTTTCGAGCTCGCATCCTGTCCGTCCTTGGTAAAGACTATCATCACTATCACTCTTCCCTTGTCGGGGATCCTACATTCTTTTAGCATCGCTCGGTCAGAGCTTTGTACTCGTACCCATCATTCATTAGACTAGTATTCTTTCTTACACGTTGGTATCGGATTCAGGCTCACACTTTCACTGTGATTTTTTTTTGGCTACTTTCAGTGGCTACTTGCTTCACAACCAGTTGTTTTTATCGAACAGAAAATACATCCATACAGTATAGAACACGCGAACACGCCGGAAATTCGTGTCGGAGACCACCGGATTTTGCCGTGTTCGGCGCTCCAAAATCCGATCTATTGGAACCCCTTCGACTTCGTGATCGGTGCTTGTTCCTAGTCTGTCAAAACTCGTGGTGGACTCGAGGACGAGGAACCTAATTCCTCGCCTCGCAAGTTTGCGGCTCTAGGTTTGGTCTCAGCAATGTCAAGCTGCGGCTGAAATCATTGATTATAAGGCCCTGGGACTCCCACACCTTGCACATGTTGCTCCACACACGGACATGTGCCAGCAGAGTCGCTGTGGGATATTGGGCTCAAAGACGGCGAGGTTCGCGCCATGACCCCCTATCCATGCCCTTTGAGAGCCGTGTCCAGGTGCTTGCTTCATGCTACGCACATACACACATGCGAATAGGGTGTATTGATTTTCCCGCGAGTGCCGCAACCGGAACTTAGCTTTTGGCGTCTCGGTGGGCAGCATCACCCGGACAAAGTTCTCTGCAACGGCGTCAAACCGCCAGTCTATTGGAAAAGAAGCCCATGTATTAAAAACTGGCCTGGGTGGGAAGCTTGTCTTGGGGGCACCCTTTCTTTCCTTCCGTCACCTAATTTGGTCCTGGTGAGGGCGTCTGGAGGGAAAAACCGAGAGGGCAAGGCCGGTCTCTCCTCAGTTCAGCCTCTATTGATCAGCGCCAGGACTTGTTATTGGGCGGGGGGTGTCGTGTCGTGAGTCGTGCACGTGCTGGCAGGTCTTTGTTGGAGTCTATGATATTGATACTGGGCCTGCGCGGAGGAGGAGCGGGGGCCTAACATGGCAAGAAGGCCTCCTCGATCCCATGTCTCTGACACATCATACGACACATCGTACACGTTCTCTACAACGCTGCGTGAGTTCCTGCTCGCCTGGGAAGGATAAATTACGTCCGTGATCTAAAGGTCTGCCTTCCTGCACGTATGCATCTCGCATGCGCACGCGTGTTACTTTATCGAGTGGCAAGTGGTTTACCCGGTGCGAGTCAGCAGACCAACGAACTAGCATGTGTGGAGAAACTAGCCAGACTATGCGCCGCCTCGGGCACCCCTAATGACATAATTCGTGGTTCTTGGGGGACAACTGCCTGGAAGAGAGAAGTGTGATGTGGCGGCCAATCGTGTGTCCCCTTGTTTCCTAATCCCAACAGGTGACGATGAAGTCCCGTCGTCCTCGGACGACACCTGACGACATTCGCAAGAAGGGCCGGATTCCCTCCGCTTCCGCAAAGGCATTGCAGAAGCGCCTGCCCCCCCTGCCAAGGGGACGCATGGATCCAGTGGATGGAAGAAAGATAAAGGGTACGATTCATACAGTGGAATGGTTATCCCTTCACTCCCCCCCCCCCCCCCCATCCCGTTCCCCGTTAGCTGTGTTGCTTCAGCGGTTGCTAGAGCGCGACATCACGCTCATAGATTCCCGATTTTTAGACGCCGTTTAGGGAATACGTTGTTGTACAGGCACTTGGTTGGATCCATCAGACACGTCGGACTAATTTTTTAGACAGGGAACAGTCCAATGATAGTTTCCAAGCGCAGGGGACTAAAAAAAAAGGGATGTCATGTCAACGACCTATGCTTGCATTCACCCTTCCATGGACCAGTGATAATTATAGACAGACATCACATCCATGTCGTCCGTGAGAGCGGACGACTTTCCGAGGTCCGTAGTTGAGCGCCGTTCATGGGTTCTCACCCGCGGACGCCCGAGGCCCATCCGACACTTCCTCTAGGGAGCAGGGTCTACCTGTTGTGCTGATTGGAACGAACTTCCATAGCTCAGACTAGAATAGGCATGATTATTGTTCGCTGTTCAAAGGGGAAGAAAAAGAAGTGGGAGTAGACGCCCCTAACTAACCGGCATTCCATATGGGTTCAGTAAAAGAAGTGTTGTCAGTCCTATGGATTCTGATAGTAAAAAATGAGGCACCAGAGAATCGCAGGGTGCATTGGTAGAGGAATTTTTCAGTTCTGGACCTGGCGCGCAAACAAAAGTTACGACAGTCGGTGAGGGTATGTCAGCGATTGGATGGAATTACACCTTGGAAAAAAGATCCGGTTCGACACTGTATGAGAGATTATACTTTCTCATTCGAGGATGACGATGGGTCGTCCGTCACGGTGGATGGATTGAACGGTCAAGTAACAAACATCCGTAGCTTGGCGCTACCTCTCCATCGCGAATCATATCGGTAAACCTCGGCTATCAGTGTTGCCTTCTGCTTCCCAAAAGTGACTAGCTGTGTGTCCTGTGGCAAGACATATATTTTTGATGGGAGAGTTTAAGTCGGCGAGGACCTCCAATGTCCGGAAGACGGACCGGTGCCGTACCAGAGCCGAGAAAAATACCCGATTTGGGGCTGCTGGACTCTGCCCCGACCCTCGCCTGCTGGCCCACTCGACCCTGTTTACCTTCCTTACATCCTTCGTCGGTTCTTCGGAACCCACCACTCGCCGTGCACGGCCCCTTGAAGAGGAACTGATACCCCTCACCCGACTCGACAACAACCAAACACGACAGACCGACTTAGATATCCACAAATTCGCCATGAAATTTAGGTATGTCTCAGCATCGTCGCTCTTACTTAATCACTGAATCCCTCCCTTCCCTAGTTCCTCTCTCAAGTTTAACGCCGAGGTAGAGTGGTGGGACGAATACATCGCGTGCGTGCTCTCTTCCCCACCGTTCGCGTTTACCATGTATATCTCCGTCTGAACAGGTACGACGCCCTCAAGAAGTACATTTACCACCTTGAGAAGCAAAAGCACGAGGCTCTCGTCCAATCTCATGATATAGAGTCTGCGACAGAACAGACATCCTTGGTTGGCTACGTCGCACAGTTTCAAGATACTGATGCGCTTTTCCAGCCCCTATTGGATACCGAGTTGCGAAAGATTTCGTCCTTTTATGCACTGCAGGAAAAACAATTTCTGCAAGAGCTGGCGGAGCTCGAGGACCTCGTAAAGGAGCAGGATGACATCGGCATGCTGGCCGGCCGGTTTTACGGGGACACCCAATGGGACGAAGATGACGACGAAGACGAGGATGACTGGCCGAGTGCCGAACGCAGTCAGGATCCCTCTACCTCCAAGCGCAGAAGGCGAGCATCCACCTCTGTGGCCCGTGCAATATCTCAGGGTGGTGGGTGAATATTCGCTTTCCTTCTCCGGAGTTGGGGCGGTTATCTATCCCCCAGCTCCGTTCTTCGCTTTTCACGCCTGGGAAGCAAGTCACATTCATCCCTGCTGCTGACGTGCGGCACAGGTACAGGTGGCCCGAGTTGGTTGCCACCTATACATTGACGATGTCGGCACTCAGGTTCAGCCTTCCTCCCTCGTTTCCAGCCGTCTTATTGGTCTGTTCCTAGGCTAACTATTTGGATAGCGAGTCAATCTCGGGAAGGACACGCTCGTCGTGTCAGCGTCTCGTCCACGGAGGATAACCTTGATCTCGAAGCTTCATTGGCGTCCCTCCGTGTGCCTCCAGGCCATTCCTTCCCTGCTCCCGTCCCAGAGGGAGAAGAACCCAGGCCCCAACCAACTGTCAGCAGAGGTGGTGCTGGAACAGGAGGGAGCTTGGGTCGTAGCAGATCGCCGACTAGTGCGGTGCGGGGACTCGCGACTCGGATTCGCACCAGTATCGCCTCACTGAGTTCTCCTATTACGCCCGTACCGAGCGGTGGTGAAACTATCTGGACCTCAAAGAAGAACTTCGCAACCGATACACAGTTATTATTTAAGCGTCGGATTACAAATTTGTACGTTCAAGTGAGCGCGCTACGCTCTTACGTCGAGCTGAATTATTCCGGATTCCGCAAAGTCTTGAAGAAGTAAGCCTTGTCCTGTATCATAATCTCACCATTAATTCGCGTTGGTAGATACGATAAAGTTACCGAAAGTTCGGTATGCATAAGTCCAATACCTCTCTGTCGTGTCTGCTAAATTCTCTTAGCTTCAAGCACATTACCTGCATGACATCCTGGAGCTCTCACCTCCCTTTGACCAAGAAGCACGCGCAAGGATCGCAGATGCCCAGTCCGCATTGTTGCAGCTGTACTCTAAATGCGTTACCCACGGTGATGCAGCAGCAGCACAGCGGTACTTAAAACTTCACGTACGCGAGCACATTGCGTGGGAACGAGATACCGTATGGAGACAGATGATCGGACGCGAACGCCGCGGCGAGGGGGGTACGCCGCTAGGTGCACCCGTGGACAATACAGAAGAGAAGGCTTTCGAAGTGCGCACACGCGTTGGACGCATTCGCCTTAGCAGGCGCAACGCTTGGACCGTCCTCTCCGCCCTGGTCTTCGCCATACTATTGAATGTGCAGACCATCGAGGAGGAAGAAGCAAATCGGTGTTTTGCAGTGCTGGTATTTGCCACCCTATTATGGGCCACCGAGGTTCGCTAGGCTTGTTCGCCATTTTCATTACTTCCTTGCAAGATCTTAAATCAATCTTCTGTAGGCGATACCACTTTTCGTCACGTCGACCATGGTACCTGCCTTACTCGTATGGCTCCGGGTGATCCGGGATGCGGACACAGGCGGGCGGTTGAGCCCTGCGGCAGCAACTAGGCGAGTACATTCCAGCTCGATCCTGGAAGACCGATACTCATGGAGTTACAGTTGGGTTTTCTCGGTGATGTTCTCACCAACTATCATGCTCCTGATCGGTGGCTTTACGATTGCGGCGGCTCTTTCCAAGACGAACATCGACCGTGTTTTGATCACGCGCGTACTCAGTTTGGCCGGCACACGCCCCAACGTTGTACTACTCGCCGTCATGGGTGTCGCATGTTTCGCCAGCATGTGGATCAGGTGCGGTAACTTACAGGCCATCTACCGTTTCTGGACCGCGTGACTTACCCTTGTCCTCACCCCTAGTAATGTCGCCGCGCCAACGCTCTGCTTCACGCTCGTGCGGGTGCGTTCAGAACAGGCTAGATTTCGCCTCACTTTTCGCACGCTCATATACTCGCTTATCGTAGCCAATCTTGCGGACTCTCCCACCAAAAGCATCCTTTGGACCCTGTCTCGTCGTAAGTGCTCCCGTCGATTGTTTGTTTCCCAAACCCGATCTTTCATGTTCCCAGCTCGCGATTGCGTTGGCTGCTAACGTCGGCGGGCAGTCGTCCCCTATCTCGTCTCCGCAGAACTTGATCGCTTTACAAGCGATGCAACCCCCGCTTGACTGGGGTCGTTGGTTTTTTGTCGCGATCCCAGTGTCGGGCGTCTCCATAGTGCTAATCTGGCTCCTACTCCTGGTGTCTTATCGCCCGTCGCGCTTACCCACAGGAGACGGCAGTCTTGAGATCAAGAGCATTCGCCCTACACGTGAACGCTTCACCTTGAAGCAATGGTGGGTGACGTTCGTGTGTGTTATCACGATCTTTCTTTGGGTCATCGAACACGGCATCGAGAAGTGGATTGGCGATATGGGCGTCATCGCCATCATTCCGATTGTCGCATTTTTCGGAACAGGTGTCCTGAAGAAGGTGAGCAAGCATCTTACGGTATTCTTGCATGCACAATGACCTATGTTTTACAGGATGACTTCGAGCAATTCTTGTGGTCTGTCGTTTTCCTTGCCATGGGTGGTATAGCGCTAGGCAAAGGGGTAACTTCAAGTGGCCTGTTGGACAAGATGGACGTTCTCATCCGCAAATTGGTGGAAGGGCTCTCTGAGTTCGGCGTGGTAGTTGTGCTTACCGTCGTCGTCTTGGTAAGTTGCGATTGTTTGTGCTAACCGTTCTACTCACTTGTCCTATTCCCGTAGATCGTCTCTACGTTCATCAGCCACACAATAGCCAGCGTGCTCCTTGTTCCAATAGCCAAGACGGTCGGGGGAAAGCTCCCAGGCAATCAAGCCAATCTGCTCATTTTTATCACCGGGCTCGTCTGCTCCACTGGGATGGGTATGCCGGTCTCGGGATTCCCCAATCAGACTGCGTACGTCCCTCTGCTGTCCTCTTCTGAGACTATCTAATATTCCATCAGAGCAACCCAGGAAGACGAAATGGGCCAACTTTATCTGACAAATGTTGACTTCCTGAAGAACGGCGTACCGGCCAGTGTCATCGCTGCCCTGGTAGGGTACCCGTGCTCCTTGATACACAGAACATTCATGTCATGGTATAATAGGTGGTGGCATCGCTTGGCTATGCACTGATGAAGCTTATTGGGTGCGTTTTTTTAACCTTTTCGCCCTGCTTCTCTGCAGTCACGACCGGCTCACGTTGCTTTCAGAGTGAATTAGCCCACAAACGCAGGCTGGGAATACTGCGTTCGGACTTCATCCGCGCATTTGGACTCAGGCTGCTAGCGCACGTCTCCCTTGCCTCTTTATCTATCCAAATGTGATGCACTCAGGGCCTAATTGAGAGAAGGGCTGAGCGTATCAGTACTCGATGGCGTATTCGATAGAATTTATCAAGTGGCCAGTTTCGTTTCCTCAAAGCGCCTCGCACGCACTCGTTTCCTACCCGGGTTCACTCTCCTCTCACTTGTTTTATGGATCTGCACACCAAGATAGAAGTCTCTGCCATATCATTTTTATTTTATTTTGGCCTCGACGGTTGATACGCTCATCGTGCTCTCCAAACGTAATTTTGGTATTCTAGTAGTCGTAGTATCATAAATTCTAAGATTCTCCCCGATGTGATACGGCGTATACAAGGTTGAGCGCGGCAGAACTTGAACTCAATTCATCCGCTTTCAAGTTTGGCACGCATCCGCATCTCCGAGTCGCAGCACCTATCTTTTCCTTGCCACTTGCCAGACAGTCACCCGTTACTCGGGAGGTAGATCATAGGTGACGGTACGGAGGGCACACACACGCAGGTTGGGCATCACCTGCCCACCTGGCGCTAATGTTAACATGACCAAGGGAGTGGGAAATACATACAGCAGCGATTACCCGGTTCAACAAAGTTCAGGCTATTTGTTCACCCGCGGGTAGAGTTCCGGTTCTCTGATGCCGGTGCCAGAAGAAAAAAAAAAAAAGCAAGGTGTGCGCGTTCTGTTAGCACTGCCTCCACTGCCTCCACCTTGTCACATAATTTTTTGTTCTGCAAACAGGATACGAAACGGTTGGTTGAACAAGTGGTGATTCTACACGTCCATGCACCTTAAAGCCAGCCAATAACCAAACTAAACAACTGAACCCACACACATGCCCGTGGATGCCCTGGAAAGGAAAAGAAATAAGTTTCTCGCGTATTGATCCGGAGGAAGCACAGAAATACAGTAGAGCATGCAACGGGTGCCAGGCCTTTTTTCATTCCTTCACACTCGTGACACATCAACGAAAACCTTCGATCTTCGGAGGTGACCCAGAGTAATGGGTACGGTTCTCATCATTCCCTGTCAGCCGTGTGCGCAAACAAGGGCAATGGCTCATGTCACCACCGACTGGATGGAAGTGGAGGCCGGCGTGCAGCAACGAACACATGATATAATAAGGAAATCTCACATAGTAATGTTTTCATTTTGCGTCCGATATTGGCGTCTGGGAGAGCAGCATCCGCGTTTCAAAGAACATGTTGACGCTTCAGCGTGTAAAATAGGGGCACGGGGTTCGTGTGATGTGCCTATTCTTGCCGCGTTTCAGTTCGACAGGGCGCGAGTCGGTGTGAGGTCCAGGGGGTGGCGCGGCCGGAGGTTATCCAGTCAGTTACCAGGACGTTGTCTGTCTGTCAGTTTGGACCAGGGAATACGCATGCGGCATTCTGCCCTACGACGGTCGGTCATCCCAAGATATTAATATTGGCTCTCAGCGCTTCGTCGGCGCGGGGATGTGAAAAAAGCGTAGTCCTTTCATGTCATCTCAAAAAAATAGGAGGAAGTGGATATCATATGAGTCACAATAGTCAACCTTGAGTGCGACATATCCACTACGCGCGATTGTTATGAATAGGAATGGTCGATACCATGGTCCCTCAAGGGTGCTCATCCAGCCATTTGGCGATGCGCTCGGCGAGTTCAGCCTTCCTGCCCACAGGCGCCAAGCTTCTGCTTTTGAGGAAGTCCTTGATGACGACATTCATTAATCACCCAGCGCGAGAGAAAGATGCGCAGCGCACCTTCATTTGATCAACTCGCAACTGATGCCGATGGTGGGCCATATGGTCAGTTCAGCAAGCGGTCAGGGCTCAGCGCGTGTAGATCGCACCTGCATTAGGCTATCGGTTTCGTAACGACTGCGGACCTCCGCCTCGGACACGTTGACGTCCTACACATTGTTACTCCAAGTCAGCCGTCCGTCAACCTCGCTTGCTGTCATGGCCCAAGATATTCAGAGGGCGGACTCACCGGCTTGCGTTTCGATCCCGCTTGAATGATGACAGCATCGGCGCTTTTGTCATTCCTTAAAAGATTCATCCACTCCTTGATCAACGGGCCTGCCTTCTTGCGGATCGTGTCGTTCTTGGGTAGGGTGTGGTCTTCAAATGAGGCAGGATCGAACTCCTCTCGGAACGCAGTCGCCTCGAGTTGCGCGTGATGGAAGGCTAGTGCTGACGTCGCCTGCGCGTTAGGTGGCATCCAGCAAGTGTGGGAAGGACACACCGGGGTTAGGGTAAGAATCAGGTGGGTATGTGCCGTTCCTGAGCGCGAGTTTGGAAACAAACGATTTTGCTGCATCAATGAGCTCTTTACCCGCTGTGATTCCGAGTCCGTGAGCCGCTTAGCGGAAAGACGTTCCGATAGAGTAGGAGGATGAGCGGCTCACCTCGAAAACCGTCCTCGATGGGCGCGGCACGTATGTCATCCGCGAAAGGTAACGGGATCAAGTGGAAGCCGCTAGGCTCGGTCCATCCCTCATCTTCGCCCTCCTGAGGAAGTAACGCACAGAAACTTGGCGAGGCATTCCTCCGCGTTAGAGCGCGTACAAGTCCAACTTTGCCTTTCTTTGCCATTGAAGAGAGAAGAGCCGTAAATGTGCGGCGGCTACCAGCATACGTCCCCTCGTCTGGATGGATGAAGATGGAGTGTCGAACATTGTCTTCAAAGGCGAGCTCTGAACGATCTTTAAAACCGAGGAGCTTAAGGCCAGGTTCAAGGTCAAGTGTACGCAAGGAGCGCACTTCTTCTGGTGTATAGAATACCTACGTGGAAGAGGGTAACGTCAGAAGATGGAGGAAGTGTAAGAGCAAGATCTGACGTACACGCCGACCAGCGCGCACGGAGCGTGTGCCAAAGCCATGTTCTTGGACGTCCTCGTCCTCAGCTGTCTCGCCCAGTGTCATACCAAACAGCACGCTACTCTTGTTGACCTCCGCCTCTCGCTCCTTTACAAAGTAGTGAGGATAAGGATGGCCCTGCGCAGTATACAAGGGAACACGCACTTCGTCCACGTGCATTGTTCGACTCTCTACGGCCTCCATTTTATCCGCTAGATCGACGAAATACTTATAAGACCCCCTTTTCTGCTCGGTGACGAGCCCATAGCCCTTGATACCAATGACAAGACCTGGTGCAAGCTCAAATGGAATACTGAAGAGAGCTCGTTTTGAGACCTCATGGAATCGCATTTGCTCAAGCAGGTCATCGATACGAGTGATGGAGATCGCAGATGGGAGAAAGTCTTCGTCTTCGTCAGTCGAGGCATCTGACACCAGGACGTTCTGCCTCGGATAGTTCAGCAAAAACCTGAATGGTTTCAAAAAAGTGGGTACGCACGGCCCAGAATTTATATTGGTTAAAAGGTTTGTCATCTGTGCTGATGAAGAAAGGTTCTACGCTTACACCAGCCTGCAACAGATCCTGCAAAGACGAACGTTCGGCTCTATATAACTGGGAGGCTGCATGTGTAGCAAGTCGTTCCACTCACATTCAGGGTGGTCCGCGCGGAAGTTATGAGGCGTGGATTGCGTAAATCCGCAAGGGGGTCATCGTTATCTGTTATGAGGAATACGCGCTTTGTTGCTGACTTTGGCGCCCTTCAAGATGTGTTACTCAACACTGCACAGCGATGAGGTTGGCGTTCACGGTACCCGTCACGTAGAACCCAGTTACAGCTAGTGAACAAATCCCCCACAGGAATATGCTTATCTGTCGAGGGATAATCCACACTCAGGAGGCTCGGATCTTCGTGCGCCTCTAAAGAAAGAATAGTGAGTGGTATGGAAGATAAAATAAAGGTGGCGGCAAACCATCGATGAGTTGATTGAAGTCGAGAATCTTGGTTGCGTTGATGGTGGACATAGGTTGGTACACATATGTTCCTTTCTTGATCTCTGAACCTGCTCCGCTTTCATTCCTGCGCGTCTACGTGGAAATATCATCATAAAGAGGGCACAACGCACGAAGGAGAAGGCGCACAGTGTTGTAGAACACGATACCGACGGAATCGTACGGGCCTACAATGACCTTTCTCTTTTCTATTTGAACGATAACATCAAGGGCACTGAGAAGGTGTGAAGTCTTTGCGTTTTCGTAATTCGGGTCTTCATGCAAAGCCAACATAGACTGTGAGCAGTCTATAGCAAACAGTATGACATCGTGCTTCCTCTCAAAGGACTGGAGAAGACCAATTGTGAGTCCAGTTGGCGACTACACGAAATATTTGCAGAGCGCACTGAGTTATCCTGCAGCTCCTCGTCCTCTTCTTCATCAAACTTGTTCCAGTCATCGTAGGGAGCCATTTGTTACTGTGGTTGACGTGCATCGCCCGCGACTCCTGATCAAGATCACGTGATCGGGTGTGTTCGGTCACGGTCACCCTCGCCCCGACCCCTCATCACCAATCGTCCCAATGAATTACACTCGCGCCCTTGGCCTCGGATCTAGTCTGAGGCGTACAGCATTTTCCATTAGACTGGGTATGTTCCTATCGCCATCCTCGCGAAGCAAACACCCACCCTTTTTTTCATCAGTCCCAAACACCCCTCTCCTGCGTTCCGCCATTCTCAGACGGTTCGATCGGGATTCCCTGCATCATTCCTCACTCCCGTTAATCTGACCTCGCACAGCTGTGTTCAGACAAACTCCCTCAAGCCTGAGGAGGGCACTGTTATCTTGAACACCCAGCGTCTCTCACGACCGTCCAGCCCGCATTTCACCATTTATCAACCACAGCTCACTTGGATCGCCTCAATCGCTAATCGCATCACTGGTTCTGGACTTTCAGTTCGTGCGTCTGTTCTGCCATCCGTTCTCCAGCCGAGCGCTAACTCCGAGGACGTCCAGTTCTATACGGGTTCTCCCTCGCGTACCTCGTTGTTCCTTCCACTTTTGGCAGCGCGAACATCATCGAGTTTGCAGCGAGCCTGCCAGAGTGGGTCAAGGTTGTTGAGAAGACGATCCTTGCCGCACCGTTCGCCTTCCACTCGTTGAACGGCTTGCGTCATCTCGCTTGGGATACAGGAAAATGTCTGTCCTTCGCCACCCTTGCCGCGATGAGGTGTGACTGACAATTGAACAAGTCCTCTCCCTCAAGGGCGCATACCGTACAGGCTACGCGGTTCTGGGTGCCTCTGCCATTACTACGGTGGCGCTCGTGCTACTCTAGGGGTTGGAGTTGGTATTACCTCGGTGTGGGTCGAATAGATGAATGACTTATTGACAAAAAAAGCAAGTGCCCTTCATTTAGCCATGCGTCCGGAACTCGTTTTGAGATTTTCGCGACTGGAAGCTTTCCCCGTTTCATACCTTCGTCAGAATTTCATCACCTGTCGTCTAGGACGGAAAGAGTTGGTGAACCTATTCCCTAATCACCCGCAGAGAGGAAAAGTAATCCCCAAGAAACAGATGCTATCTGCATCTACAGCGCACATCTCGCGCGATTATTTGGTGATAGGGCGCCTGCTAGATCACTGAATATACGGTTATGTGAACCCATCGTCTCCCAGTGGACCATCCTTCTTAGCACTTTATTCATTTTACAGTCTGGAAATTAAATCGGCGTATAGATAAGCCGTGTCTCTTTCACTATATCATACCCTCGGCCGCTTCAGCCGGCTCCCCCATTCGAACGAACAGGCAGGTCAAAGTTGAGGCAGTCCCTGTTGTGTACGATGTCACCTTCAGGCTTTAGATTCTTTGTGAGTTTAGGCCAACTGGATAATGGAATGGTTCACGCGGAAATGGACGGGCATTGTTACGAGCGGAACAATTCCATTGAGCAGTAGATTAGTCCAGACTGATGAAAGGGAGAAATGGATGTAGCTTTGATGGCTTGATGCAGATGCAGATGATGGTACACGCCGGTAATATCTGAGCAACAGACGACCTCTAACTGGCAGATGAGATAATTCCGGTGCAAACAGCGACATCGGATACGGGGATATGACGAAGTGCCGCAGCCATTCCATTACCCGACGATGGCGCATATGGAATTAGGGTCGTTTATAGATGACGTTCAATAGTATTGTCCGTCCACCATCCGAGGAAACAACGTACAATTAATTCGTCATCGGCCAATCGATTAAATAACTAAGCAGAAGAAATTAATTTCTCGAGCTCACCGCTCTCAGCCATTTCTTTAGTGATGTCAAGCCCACCGACAAACTCGCCTTTCACCATAAGCTGCGGGAACGTAGGCCAGTCGTTGAACTTCTTGAGACCTGGGGTGAAGAAATTATCGATCCACAGACCCAAAAAAGTACATGAATAGGATGAGCTCACCTTGCCGTACAGATTCATCAGTGAGAATGTCGAAATGAGAAAACTCGATTTTATTGTCACTCAGGAGGGAACAGATCTTTCGAGAAAAGCCACAGCGAGGGACGTCGGGCGAGCCCTTCATAAAGAGGACCACCTTCGATTGTTTCATGAGTTTACGCAGGCGTTCCTCGAGCTCCTCGGGACTCTCCGTCTTCTCCGCAGCCGGTGGAGGTGCAGGGGACTTGTCTGAATGGGAAAGCGGAGTGGTGGAGTCGGACGGGCGAAGATGCTGGGTAATGGCACCTGTGAGGGCGCGTGCGTCTGCGCCGGCGATGCGCGCGAGTAAAGTGTGGCCCTGCGGTGATGGAGGAAGGATTTGAGTAGAGCGATTCAAAGAGAAGGGAGGGCATGAAGTACCCGAAGGATGATAAACGTCGGGACGCTCTCAACCTGAAAGGATTCTGAGATTTCACTTTGCTCTTCCGCTTCGATTTCGAGAGAGAGCAACTCTTGGTTCTTCCTCGAAAGGTCAGCGACGACCTCGGTCATCTGCTTGCAGGGTTCTGCCCATGGAGCCCAGAAGTAGAGGAGGGAAAGACGTTGGAGGTCCTCTGAGAGGAGTTCCTTGAAGTGATCAGAGGATTCGACCTTGTGGAGGGCCATTGGGACTCGGATGATGGATGGGAATGAGGAGCGATCCTTCCCACGGCACTCATGCGGTTTCGCGCTACGATCCACACCGCACTCACCTTTTATCGTTCGTGCCCCACCGGCTATCGATATTAACTTCGCTAATCCCCACCCTAGGGTTGATCCAAACAGTCGAGAAACTCCAGAAGAAATGTATCATCAAGTTCAGCGAGACTGCCATGCGCATCATCTGCAACAGCGAAGAGGGTGGTGTTCAAGTCTGGTCGTCCGTCACTCTTCTTACCTCTCTCTTTATTCCTTCTTGACAAATACACCAGGAAAATACGCGTCGATTCCTTGTTCACAGACTATCGCATCCTCTCCCATTCCAATAATGAGATCACACTCAACTTACCTACCGAGGCATTATCCACTGCGTTGCGCTCCGCATCTGCGGAGCACATCGGAGCTAACGAAGTCGTTATGAAACTCGCAAAGAAGAATAACCTCCCCGTTCTGAGCTTTGAGATTTTTGGCACCACCCACATGGGACGCAGGGTCAAGGTGGCTCACGACGTGCGCATCGAAGTGATGAAACCTGCAGATGTGGCTATGCTCACGGAACCCCGATGCCCGGAACCCGATGTGCGTCAGATTTGACTCGTGACAGGAAGAGATCGCGCAAATGCCAGCCTCAATCATAGGTCCAGATCATGCTCCCGCCCCTTACGAAGATGCGCGCCGTCGTCGAACGCATGCGTAACCTCTCAGACATGATAGCCGTGCGAGCCAACTCTTCCGGCTGTCTGCAGCTTTCCGCGAGTACAGAAGTCGTCAAAGCTGACATCACTTGGAACAACTGTTTACACCCCCGAATCGGCAAGTTTATTACCTACGCCTTTGCTGCCCTGTCCTCACGTCTTTCTCTTTGACCCTGTAGCTGCGGATGGTGCATCCCAGGCCAACACGGGTCCTGAAGACGAAGAACAGGAACGCGAACGGGCTGATCCAAAGCAGCTCTTCAGCGTGCTCGTTCACACCCGAAGCTTCTTGAAGTTCTTGAATGCACACGCCGTGTCCAAGACAACCATCGCATGTATGTAGGGGCCACTCTTCCGCTCCGTGTCGCGACGATAGCCTCGATCTTCTAGGTGTATGCCAGGGACACTGTCTAATCTTGTTCGTGTACATCGGGGATTCAGCAGACGTGGGCGGTGTCCTCACCTTCTACATCCCTTCCGTGCTAGACAACTGAATGCCCCAATAAGGCGGTCCCAGATCACACCGCAAAAATTCCACATCCCAAATGGATAGCACGCAGACGGCTGCGTAGGAGGGCTGACGAGAGATTAACGGAAGCAACGTAATGACCCTTCTGGGCTACCACTCCTGGATAAGGGCAACCGCTTTTGACAGTACCTTAGGGCTGTTGACAACACCGCCTTGGCCCTAGACTCGAATTGATGTGCCGTCTAGTTGTACTGGACTTTTACATACAGTACTGTGTCCAATCAAGGGTGTTGTCACATTGGGCTGTAGCCTGCACAGCTATTCCGGCCTGCTCATGCCCGAAATCGCGCAACTTCTCCCCGCGGTTTGCTCTCTCGACCGCGGTACCCTTTCCGTTCTCGCTGGGCTGAGGGTCACAGGTTTTAGTGCAGAAGTTCAGTACTGCTCTCGACATGTAACGAGACTTGTGCATGAATGAGTTCGCGTCCTGGGACAGTATCAGAGGCAAGTCACGGTCGAGCTGAGAAGAGCAGACACCGCAGAGCCATGCAAGGTTGTGAACCCGTGGCAGTGGCGCTATGAGAACTTCATTCAGGCGAAGGACGCTCATTCACCTCTCTCGTAATATACCGATATCAAGAACTAGAAGGCCATGTGCAGCATGGTTGCCTTATATTATTGTGTCGAGCAATCGGCTCGCTCGAGCTTGCGTGAAACACGTCCGAAAATGGTTTCCTGTGGAGCACCACACTATCCTCATCCACACGGCGGCTTTAGGTGATCGCCATAATGGCGGGGTACAACGCTGGGGGCGTTTTCAGCTAACCACAGTATATGAGCCATCATTCTCGCGATCGTGTCATGGGGAACACAAATTAGGTATAGAAGACCCAAAAAAGCTGAAGGCGTTGTTGTTTTCGAGCGTCTGGTGATAGGAACAACATCCAACTGCCTACTTACAAGCCCTTAATCGTCCTTCTCTGCATGCCTCACGACTGGTAACGCTGGTAACCCGGTCAAAGGGGAACGCGGAGTAAGTGGGAAATGGCCGTAAGAGGGTGTGCCCTGACCAGGAGCAGGCGAGCCAATGGTAGCTGCTGTTGCCGGTGTGCGCTCACTACTTGGTAGATGGGACCCAAACAAGCTGGGGGAGAGTCCAAGCCCTGGAGTGGAGCCTGCGACAGCGAAGCCTGTTGAAGACGTATGCCCTGAGAGAGGGGGCGGCACGACCGGCGAGTAAGGGGAATATGGTAGCATCGGAGATCCGGGTGAGCCGACGTAACTGGAACCACTATAAGTCGAGCTGTAAGGGGATCCGCCGCCACCGTCGACCCAACTTCCGGCTCGTATAGAAGCGTTACTTTGACGCGCATGGAGGGCGGTGCCGGTCCATTTATTTCGGAGGCCGCCACTACGAGTGGAATCGGGAATTGGGGCTATGCTATCAGTGTCGTCTGGTCCTGCGACGGCGGTAATCACGCGATCTGTCGCACGAAGTGCCCAAGACGCGCAGACGAATACGCCGCCGACAACACCGGCCCATCTGTTCGCGCAGGGATTAGGGTTAAAGGATCAGGAAGGGGATATCTACGTACCGAATGAAGAACTGAGCAAGGGTGGTCGTCCGTTGGATGACGGTGAGGCGGACAGGCTCAATGTCAAACTTGAAGAAGATTCCTGGGACGCTCGCGTGATGACTAAGTTTCCGTTCATAGTGCGTCACACTGTACTGGTTGGTATGTAAAGGTTCGGAGCGTGGTGCGATGTAAGTTGTTGGGACGACTCGAAGGAAGTATTGGTACGCAATGAAATCTGCAAATTGTCACATGGTATACGTCCGAAGAGAAATGACATACCGTCATGTGTGATCTCGAAAGAATTGTCGAGAGGTTGGGTGATCTCAGGAAAATGTTTGCCGAAAGAGAATTCAGTGATAATATGTGAAAGGTTCATGACTGTGAAGAATGCTGTAGTATGTAAAGGCGGCAGATAGTGATACCTACTGCTGTGGTCGACATGAACGTTACTACTGTAGCCATGGCCGACGGTAGTAATGTGAAGGTTTGCTGGTGGGGGAGATCATGCATGAATGATGAGTGTCAATAAACATGGTAAGCGAATGCACCTGTAACTCTTTTAACGGTGAGCGAGCCATAAATGCGGCATGCACTACCGTCCGGTAAATAATTATAGGTAGGCTTGTACAAGCCTTGTGATCGACGGAAGAGACCAGAGAGAAAACTGCGCGACTTGCGGGACTCGGCTATAGCTTGCCGCGCAGTGAGAGCCACCGCGTGTTCTCTATAGCGGAATAGATGAAAGAAGTTCAGGGGGGTATGCCACGAGGGTGCTCACTTAAGTGCGGTAGCTTGTCCAATGTCAAACAAGGTCTGTACTCAGGTGAGGTAAGGATGCGCGAGAAGCGAACATGGCACTCACGCCGTCCCTATGGAACCCCTTACTGAGGTATAGTCTGTCTCCAACGGCATCGCGCAAGTCGACGCTCAGGTCTAAGGCAGATTGGTGAGTGCTTCTCTCGCATGAGGGTGGGAGGACGGCTTTCGCACAATTGCAGGGCATATTGACTATCAAGTCGACGTTGACATCCAAATAGCTGGCAGGAGTATAGTCCACGCCAAACTCAAAATCCGGCCAGCCCCAGAGAAATTCTCCGATATCATTCGCTACAAGGAGGAAAGCGATGGATGCAATAAAGAGGGTGAGGAAGCCACGCTCGCTCGAGCGCGGGCGATAGGTTGAGGGAAGTTTTGGAAAAGCGTCAAAGCTCTTGAGCGACGCGGGTGCATACGCGTCGATTTTGTCAAGAAGGGAGAGTTCTTCCTCTGAGTCCATGTTTTTGCTCGAGCGTCGCGAGTGTCGAGCGAGTCTGGCGTGGCGTAGTGTAGCGCTATGACGTGTTGGGACCCCGGAACCTGTCCCTACTGCTCGTCCTGGTCGACCTCCTGCCACCCTCCCCCCTCAGCACCCCGCAATGGGTAAACTTAACATCGCTCACCACAAATCGTATCATCCCTACCGACTTGACAACGTCGAACGTGTCCGTCGCGATGAAGCGGATGCAAAGAGAAAGCAAGTAGAAGATACAGATCGCGCTCTCGCTGCCGTACGTCCCCTCTCCACTCGCCCTTCTCGCACCACATCAACAAACATCTCTCCAGGATGCAGAGTCCCGTCTGAGCACGCTTCGCGCTCGTGCAGGTATCACCTCACCGCCCTCTCCACCCCACCCAACCGACGTGGGAGACAGAACAACACCAGTCGTTTCAGGGTCTAACTTGGATTTGAGTAACGGACACATCAACCTCTTCGCAGATCTCGAAGAACACGCTGCTGCTCTTGCGGCACGCGCATCGAAATCTAAGCCTGCCATGGCCGATTCGGACCGCGGTATGCCCCTCGCTCCAACAAAAGAAGATCTCCACCCGTGGTACTCTGCTGCTCGTGGCGACGGCAAGGGTGACAAAACCACAGGGGAGAGGAGGTGAGTCCCTACTATCACCACCCCCTAGTGCTTGTGACCTAAATGAGCATACATCGTCAGACAGCGGGACCTGGCGCGTCAGCTCAAAGCCGACCCGCTTGCCTCGATTCCTTCGCATCTCAAACGGCCATCACGTGCCCCACCTCCCTCACAACCGCACTTGCGCTCCGAGCCACAGCGATCCATAGAAACACCTCCATCTTCAGCCTCGCGTGAAGGACGTCTCGCTCGCGAGTCGGTCGAGCGGGCCCGCGCTCTGGCTCTCTTGCGGCGCAAAGAACGTGAGCGGCAGCGCACGGAGAACGCCACTGCGACACCGAGCACGGTCCACGGTGGCGATAGACCTGGCTATGCGGATGTGTTTAATCGACGTGAAGTTGAGGATGCGCATCGTGAACGCGACCGCTCATGGCGTCAGCGTCGTTGGGAGGACGACAGTGATGATCGGTATCACCGACGGCGATGAGTTGTTGGCATTTCATCGCCCCTCTTGCTGTATTATTATCATTTGGACATACGCCAACACGCTTCCTCGTAGACATGGCGATTTTTCTGTTTGTCTGACACGATGAAAACGGAAGAGAAGACCATGGCGATCCGTCCAAGTTACTCAGTACCGTCTGCACCATTGTTGTGGCCACCGGCAAGATTGACAATCCTCACAAAGAACTCTTCTATTACTGCAACGTTGGGCATGATACATACATTCCCTTAGTGATCTTACAGTTTTCCCGGCGGGGGAGGTTCGCGCACACAGACGACTGGGTTTACCATCATGTCTCGTGATGTACAATGTCGTCGAGGCCTTCACAAGTGTGTCGAGTGTATAGTGACTTGTAAACAGGACTGGCTTGAGCCTGCCCGAGGCGAGCAGCGTAAGCAGCTCCTGCCACACCTTTGCAAAGCGCTTCGGGTTCTTCGCTAAGTGAAAATATGAAGGGTTAGCCTATATTGTGCACGAAGGGATCAACACATAGGTATACGAACCCTAGAAGATGCCAATGCCGGAGACGTTCTTAAGCAGGACGAGGTTAAGTGGAGCTAATGAACTCGGAGAAGGGCATCGTCAGATGATCAGAGCCACTTTCCATACCGTCACCACAATATTAATGTGTACGTACCTGCTCTATTAGCCCCCCGCACCGCACAGCCGACGAGGGCACGCCCAGCACATGCAGTACACTTGAGCGCATCTATGAAACCAAGTCAATACCTGGGAGTATGGGTACCACACTGAGCGTGATAGGGAGGGCATTACACGAACCTTTGATCCTCCCGACTGGGTCGTAGACGTGATATGGATGACGTATTTCTGCCAGCTACTGTACAACATCTGCATCGCCCGCCACGCGCGCCATCTCAAGCTCATCCGGTAATGCCGCGGAAATAACACGGGCGCCGAGTGCAATAAAGTGAAAGGAAAGTAATATAGCTATTTGGGGGTGAATGAACGTTCAGTTGCTGTACGCCACGCACCTTTGGCAATTTGGATTGTGGAAACGCTGACTCCTCCTGCAGCGGCTAACACGAAAACCCATTCCCCTAAATACTGCGCACTGGCAGGTCAGCCAAGAAGGTGATTCCGTGAGGGAAGCAGTCTTCGGAACGGGACTCTATACCCACACCCAATAGTAAACAGTAGCTGACGCGGCTGCAGATTTGCGCGTCCCATGAGCGCTTCGTAACTCATCGGGTATATCACATACTAAAGCCCTGTTTAATCTACTTAACACGCGAGTTCTCCGTCAGAAGAACCGGCGACGTACCGGCGACGTGGTCAAATAATAGCGCGTCCGGCAATGGAAGTATTTTGCAACCACACGTTCTGCTGAAGAGCCCTGCGCACTCACAAAGACACGGTTACCTCGCTATAATGATGAACTCCTTGCCGGTGTAGATGCTACTGTCCTTGCGAATTCGGCGCCAAGAATGAATGAGGAATGGGAGCTGGGTTTGGTACTGGCCTTGGGCTTGGAAGATCTGTTGGTATTGTAGCATGTGGAGCTGTGAGAGAGGGGGAGGGAGGGAGCGGGGCATACATCACAAAGTTCAGCCCGGCACTGTACATCTATGAGCAAGCCATCTGATACTTTCTCCAGGACGGGGTCCGGTGCATCAAGAGTGAAGGGGATCTCGGAATGGTGGGTATAGCCGGATATCAAGAATGCTTTCATAGTCGACTTACCTTCTGCGTTGTTCAGAGGGTCAACTGTCTAGCTAGCACAGTGCGAGGGGATAATGAGGGGTCGATATTTATTCTTGGTGGCGATTCACATGGCCATAGGTACTGTCGCCCACTGCTGAACCGGGCAGCTTAGTCATCCACTGCTGAACCGGGCAGTGTTGAATACACACACAACACTGTAATTAGAAATATAGTGGTGATTGCAGGGAAATGAACTGGTTAAGGAGAGCTCACCTGCGAGTTTTGGGGGCAAAATAATGAGATGCTGTGGAGTCCATTGTCTTGGGTTCAGGGGGGTTTGTCACGCTGGAAATCTAGGTTTTGGAGCGTAGCATGAAACCGGCATTCTCGGCACATCATGTGACTGCCATGCTTACCATGCAGTTGTCGCTGTACATGTGCAGTCCTCAGGCCTCAGTCCTTATCGATCGTTGAATCAGATCTTGCCAAGTCCTCCACTCGAGCGAAACCAAGGCCCACCTGTCTGCAAACCCAGACCTCCAGCAGGATCCCAGATTCTCTGGGCTCTTTCAACAAGGTCGGCGGCGGCGGGTGGATCCCATCTCTCACGCAGCATAGTATAGTTCATGTTCAATTGCAATTTTATTCCCTCCCTCCCTTTTGCTCCATACACTCTGTGAAACTGCGCGTTGATATTGTAAATAAAGTTTGCATCGGGATTTGAAAAAAAGTGCTCAGTCACGGTGACAATTTGTGACTGCCCGGTTCAGCAGTGGATGACTAAGCTGCCCGGTTCAGCAGTGGGCGACAGTAATGTCCCTCTCTCAGACTCGGAGTTACATGGTTCTGTGAGAGGACTGGTCAGTATGCAATTATGCTATTGCTGGTCTCGTCCAGAGATTCGGTAAAGTATCATACACGGAAAGGCCAACTGACCTCTCCGTCACAGCATCTTCAGTGAAACAAAAATACACAACAATGCTCATTTACTAAAGGAACATATCAAAACGACACAATTCCATCATCTCCTGCTATAAGTCAGGATAGGATGAGCCTCATTAAAAGCAGACGGATCGTGCATCAGCAGACCTGAAGTGCAGTACAAATAAATAAACAAGTAAACAGAGGAAGGTGGAGGTTTCGTCCGTGATACAGTGTACAGCACCGCCACTGGGATCAGTGTCGGTCACCTCGTCATTACTACTGTATAGCTCGTGTCCGAGTCATAAAACGCTGTATGTATTATTGTACCACGTGGTCATCGATAACTGGGGGGTGGCGAGAAGGTACGCGATGATGATCCGACCCCAGTTACACCAGACGCATACTGATTTCCCTGGACCTGTACAGCCTCCAACGTCATCTCCGTGCTGCCCTGTGCCGGGCTTACCGCAAAGCGTTCAGGTTGGTATGCGAGATATTGTGCTGTTGTGTTCGGCGATGGTGACTGGGCGTGGCCTGCATGCGGTGACTGTCGTGGCGACGGGAAAGACAAGTTGATGCGGTGGTCTTCCACAAGTTGAGAATGACTAGGAGGGATCGGCACCGTCGGGGCGGGAGCAACATCTGGCGGCCGTGCAGTTTGGGGTGTGTGGGCATTAGCCCACTCGTCTTCTGAATCCCTGAATGATGTCACGGCCGCCGCGGCGCCAGGCGGTGCATATAACGCAGACGGACTGAATGACGGAGGACGCGGACGAGGGGCATGGAGGCGAGGGTCAGGCGCATAACCAACTCCTGGTCCCATTCCAGCCGATTGATGATGAATGGTCTCTTCAAAGCCAGGGTCCCGCTCCGAATCATACGGGCGCAAAGGTATATCCGACTCAGATGGGTTCGGGTTGAGTGCCGACGCACTCGATACATTGTTGTTATAGTATGATCTCGTGAGATCCAGCTTCGTCTGCCTAGATAGCATACAAATTAAGTCACGATGGAATGAAGGACAAGGGAGTATGGAGTACCGGGCTTTACGACGATCATAAATCACGGCGGGCTTGACACGATTAAGTTCGCGATAAATATACCACGCAGCAATGAAAGTGACGATTGTGGTGGCCGCAATCAACATGTAACTCGCCACACGCTGAGAAGTCGTCTCGTCTGTGGGATGATAAATGAAGCAAGAGCTCATGCAGAAGGGGGTCTAAAACGTACTCTGTCCTGCCCCTTCAATGATGACGCCGATGTAGACGGTAGCGAATTGCTTTGGCAGGGTCAAGAATGCGGCTAGGGCGAACGTCCATACGTCCATGCCACACGAAGAGAAGACAGCAGTAGTGACTGAGAGGAAGACATGTGTAGTATCTATGAAGAACGAAAGCGGAGGTACGCACAATGGCCCGGAATGGCACTGAAGCGTGCGATTAGGGCTATTCTAAAACCACCTTCGCGGACGATACGCGCCAGGCAGGCGTATTGGATGCTTGTCCTTTCAAGCTTCTCTCCACGCGCGCGACAACAATACTTGAAGGCACTTCAGATAGGCATGTTAGTTATTGTGTAAGGGTTTCGTTTGAAAGGTCAAGGATTACGCACTAGAAATTGCCCAACTCTCCGAGGAATGTACCGGCTGCAACAATCGCGAAGCCAATCCAAAGGCCCCAGACGACGCCACAAAGAATGGCAACGATTTCGTGACCGAAGAGCTTTGAGACTTATTGTCAAGGTGTGGTCGACCCGAATGATTCGGCAGAAGAGACACACCGGAGGAAAAGATATGATGAAGAGGATGAATATCGGAATGGACCACCCTCCTGGAAGACTGTAGAGCAGATCGTGATCAGGGGAGCAGGTAGGGCAGGAACGACGAAAGAGAAGTAGGACCGCAGGTATGGGCAGGTTTGTCAAGACTTCAAGTCACAGAAATCCCGAAGTCTCAAGGGAAAAAAAGGATAAGAGCACTGACGTTTTCGCCCGGTGTGCCACGGGCGTGAGCTTGTCAACGATTTGGTGATGGAAGATGGTGATGAGCGCAGTTATTACCGCGAGGATGATGAGGATCACATAGTACCCTAACAGGTGATTAACGATGAGGGAAATGAAAGAGAGGATCGACACACATAGCCAATCCCTGCGTAGCCAAAAACGCCAGTTAGCAAGTGTCTTCCAATCGACCACACTTTTTCTCGAGAGCTGGGCGGCCTCGCTGGGGGTGGGGCTAGGGGTACGAGAGACAGAGTAGGGGGCAAACTCGTGTTTTCCGGGGACGGTTGTTGTAGAATCAGTAAGAGAATATTGTGATAAATAGTTGGTCGGAGGGTACATGTAAGGAGTTGCGCCAACATGTAGCTGAGGGTTGCCATATGCCGGATATGGAGAGGACATAGTTGATTGGTAGGGAGGGTAAAGAAGAAAGAGGTAGAAAGGTAGAGGGCCAAAGTTGATGGTCTTCAAGATGACGATACAGTAATGGGCGAACGGGCGTCGCGTGATGACGAACAAGTGAAAGGGCGACGAAGCGACCGAGCCGGGGCCCGAGACGACCGAACACCAACAAGGTACCGCCCCCGCGGGTTACCATCGTGTTAAATAAGCTAACCCTATATCGTTTCCTTTCTCAACAAGCATCAATCAACGACCTGTGCTTTCCGCGCGCTCATTCCCCCATTTGTGGCCTTCGCCGAGGGCAGAGCCACCAACAATAGGGACGTCGACACGTGACATTCAACCACGATGATCACATGACAACAACTTTCATTCAACCATACACAACTGCCCAAGTCTCGGTAATGACATATCTGATTCTTTCAATCTCCCATATCGTGCATTGTTTCTCGTTCGCAGCTGGCATTTCCAGGCCTACGGAGGTGGGCGGTGAATAGCCTCCGCAATACGCCTGGCAAGATCTTTGTCAACCTCCTTGAAGACGACGACTGTGAGGAGGGGCCAGATATAAGCTTCAGGCTTTCTGGAAAGCGCAAGCAAAGTTAACATACGCTGAGCATCCTGGATCTCCGTCCTCGTGACCAGCCCGAGGTTTCCAGCCACATTGTCGACAAAGTTCTGCTGTTCAGTTGCGCCGAACAGGTGCCACAAGCGACGAGGTTGCTCAAAGTCCCCTATGCAAGTTGCGATCAACATATCATCGCATGATATCAAAACTGAACCATCATCTCACGATCGGTAAGGTCACTGGCCAACACTAGGTTTCGGTACGCGGTACCATCGAACACTTCTTGACGGTGGTTATTCCTGATTTGCGAGTCAATAGCACCGGGAGGGCCGACAAAGTTGAGCCCCTGATAGCTGGTCTGGATGTTGGGACGGTTGCCCTGGGATATGAACGAAGCCTTGCCAGCACGTTGGTAGTTGGCGATGGGAACTATGGGTGCATTGCAAGGGAGCTGCTTGTTGTTAACTCCGAGTCGGTAGCGTTGGGTATCGGGATAAATGAAGAGACGACCTTGGAGAAGGGGATCGGGAGTATGTTCAACGTAAGGGATCAAGTTGGATGGCGCAAAGGCCAACTGGAGTATTATAAGTATCACAAACTTAATCAACCGAGCAAATCACTAACCTGCTCGATCTCGTCGAAGAAGTTTTCAGGATTCCTGTTCAAGACAAGTTTGCCGATCGGGCGAAGAGGGAATAGCTTATGTGGCCAGACTTTGGTGACGTCGAGTGTGAGGAAGCCGTACGGTCCCGCTGCTTGTTCGGGCGTCATCGTTTGCTGCATGGTGGTAAGTAAGATTGATATATGGACACCTAATCATGCTCACAATGTAGACAGTATACTCGGGGAAGTTGCCGCTCTTGATGGTATCGTACAACAATTGGGTACCATAGTCAGGGTTTGTACCAGCTAGCTCGGTCGCTTTAGCAGCAGTGAGGGTCTACCGAATCAAACAACTTGGTGAGGTTCAAGCCCCCAGAAGGAAGCGCGCACCTTGACCCCAGCAGCTCGTCTGACGTGGAACTTGACATAATGGAAGGACTCGTCCTCCTTGACCAACTTGAAGGTGGTCCCGCCATGGCCGTGTTGTTGGTGGAAGCCATCGGGAGTTCCACGGGAAGAGAAGAGAATCATGACTTGGTGAATGGTCTCCGGATTTTGGGAGAAAAAATCCTGCCGAGTGGGTCAGAGATCGAACTCTGGTACTGAAAGACAAGATGTTACCCAGAGTATGTCATGGTCTTTCAAGTTGGTCTGGGGATTTCTCTTGGTAGCGTGGACCAGGTCAGCATACTTGCCGGGGTCCCTGATAAAGAAAACAGGTGTATTGAGGAAGACCCAGTCCAGTATACCTTGCTCGGTCTTCAGTTTGATAGCAAAGCCATGGGTATCACGGGCAGTATCTGCAGAGCCCATCTCGCCTGCAACTGTGGAGAAACGGACCGTGGCGTCAACCTTCTTTCCGACTTGGTGAAAAAGAGGTTGCGCTGTAATGTCGCTCAGGTCATGGGTAACTTCGAAGTAACCGTGAGCGCCAGCACCCTTGGCATGGACCTTCGTTTCTTTAGTATTGGCATCCAAGAAGCACCAACAGGTGTGAATGAACTTACGAGACGCTCGGGAATGCGCTCGCGACCAAGGTGCGCGAGGACATCGATGGTATGGAAGTCTGTGTGAGGTGAGCAGTCTGATGGATGACCTGAGAGATACAGAATGATATGACCTTGGATGAGGAGGGGGCCATTGGTACTTGCACGCTGGGAAGCGTGGGGGAAATTGACTGGAGAACCATAGGAAGTAGTATAATATGGCGCGGGTTGCGGCGGTAGGACGATATTCTCGGAAGCCATCTGGGGAGGTGTTGAGGGTGAGGAAAACGGATCCAAGAGCTTATTATAGGGCGCACAAGGTATCCAGTAGAATGGGTCTATTTGTCACGGGAAGACCGCGGCCAGATGACTCGGAAAGTTCGAGGCGGGGTGGCTCCATTATGATTGATGTGCATGAAGGCGCAAAGACCGGAATTGAAGGAGACCGGTAGCGTGCGTCACCTGTCACGACAATTAAAATGCCCAGACCCTACCAGTGCACATACAACGTTCAAAACACGATAGTTTGGAATGATGGAGTCGTCGCGATTGGACGATAACAAAGACAGCGAGGCCTTCGGCGTTCCGAATGATTGACTTGCTGAAGGTCTTTCAGGGGGGAGTAGAGATGAATGAGGATCAGTGTCCCCTGCAGTGTGCCTTGACCGGGACAACGAATACGCTAATCCGAAACCATAGACTCGGAAGTATTGAGACGGTGGTCGGAACGCGGATGAGTTGGAAGGACTAGGAGACGTTGGACATAGTGCCGGTGAATGAATGTTGCTTTGTTTGGGAACACTGACCGAGAGAGTGGTCGGACGGTGGAGGGGTTGGATGGAGATGGGGTTCGGACGGCATGGTGCTAATGATACTCTATTGGGAACATCTAATAAGAAGGTAGTTGGACGTAGAGTTGTATGTTTGGGACGGTGCGGTGAAGGATGGGGCAAGTGATGCATTCTTTGGGAGTTGAAATAGCGCCCGACCGTGTGCCTGCGCCTCATAATTCCGAGACTAGTCCGAGTCTCCCGTTTGGGGTTCTGGTCTGTCAGGTAGGCGCTTCTTCTCTGCTTGGTGAGGTCAGCGGGTCAGGCGGTAGGAGTTTCTAAAATCTCGACTCACAATTGTGTAAAAAGTCAAGTCTGGAGGCCACTGGCAGCTGTAGGTTCTATCAAGGTTCTGTCAAGTTTGAGGGTATAGTGTGGCTGGAACTTGAAAGTGCGTGACAATGTTGCCCGCTAGTACTATTTGTCACGAAGGAGGCGTTGAGTGTGACAACTCTACCAAAATGGATGACTGAACCTTTCTTCATGCCGTCCCTCGATTCGTGTATGCTCTAGGCTCATCGGTGTTGATCGGGTACCGTAGGTTGCTGACGAGGTTTTACCATCGGCGCTGGTGTTGTGGGCGGATCTTTACGTGGAGTTGACTCGGAAGCCCCCGAGGGATCCCACGGGGAAGGGAAGCACACGTTGTTAGCGCCGTCGTTTCCAGACCATGGTGCAAACAAGCCAAAGGTTGAGGTTGTTCGAATAGCCTGGTTTATCGAGCAATATTTCCTGCCCAGAATACATTATTATGGTACGAGTCTTCGGGACCTACGGCCGTTCGACAGATATCAAGACTGCCGCAGCTGTTTCCTACAGGCGCTAACTTTGATCAAGTGATGGGCATGTGACAGCGCCGATGAAAGGTTGAATACGGGGTATGTTGATTTGAACGTAAGAATGCCTCGAGAGTGAACCTAAGAACGGCCGCCCAGCTCCACCCATCTGAAAGAGCTCTCACGGACGAGTCATCACGAAAACGTTTGAGAGTTGATGCCCAGTGAGGAATCGGTTTAATGAGATAGAATAGAACTGAATGTCTTAGAGTCATTTCGAATGAGTTAGAATTACTGCCAATCATTTGATTTGCTTTTATTTTGATTAAATGAGATTTAATCAGTTTTATTCACGTAGAATGCCAAATCCATTGCCATCTAACCAGTGGCATTAATTCACAAGCACTTTAGAAGCACTTCAAGTTATTGCCTTAGCCCTTCTCCAGCGCAGCAGTCTCGCAGTCTCGATGTGTGCCACGTGACTTCTTGGACACTGGCACTCCTGCTCGCCTCTAACACCAACATCAATCTAGAGTATCTCTAGAAATAGATTGCTTTAGTGCCCTATACCTGCGACTGCGAGAGGTTTTGTAAGGGTCAACAAAAGGCAGTATCGAGAAGCACATCTTATTCTACAAGCAACAAAAGGAACCTTCCTCCCAATTCTCGCAGCCTTTCCAAGATTTCTTAATAGCAAGCCATCCAACTCACGCCTGCCCGTAACAACACCTCACGCACTTTCCATTGGCCTCTCGCTGGGACATCTGGTGTGCCCAGTGGTCATGTTGGACAGGAATAAGAACACTATCCCAAGAAACGTGCAAAGACTTCTGGTGCAGGATGGTGTAAGGTGCAGTGAGGCCAGCCATTGACCTCACGGAATGGGCAATTTGGAGCTGCCCGCGGCACACCCGGCACACCACAACTATCACCTTGCCATTGCCCCTCAAGCACGCCCTTGATTCGTCAGCTGCGCGTTGTGCGCCTTTTTTCGTCCCACTCTCACTCTTGCTGTTGCTCCCCCTCGCTCCCTCAAAACCAACCATGCACTGAAGTCTCATTCATCGCCCGAAGGCCCGTTGAACCTGCTACTTGGCCGACGTCAATCATCACCTTGCTCAACCTCACCTTGCCCCAAATTTCCCAATTGATGCCTTTGTTGGACCATCTCGCATCAGCAAGATGACATGTTGCTGGGTAGTCTGGGTGACTCTGGCATTGCTGGGTGACTAGAGCTAGTCATGCCAGTCACACCAGACAACTTCCAGAATTGTGCGAGACACTCTAGCAATGCTAGCCACTAGTGTTCGACATGGGTAACCTGTGGGTATTTTTACTTGGACCTGTACCCGTACCCGTACATACCCCCACCCATGACAGCAGGTATGGGTTTGCATGGGTATGGGTATGGGTTTGGTTCAATACCTGTACCCCATGGGTAAGGGTACAGGTATTTTATCTACTCAGTCACTCATCAATTTCTTTTATTTTTGGAGAGCAGGCATATACAATCTATACAACACAATTTCTCATCCTAACTATTCTCTAAATGCTATGCTAGAGGCAGGGAGGCATCCCACACACGCAGATATGCAGGCAAGTGGCTGCTGCTGTTGCAGTTGCCATCTCCCTGCTGTGTTGCTGCTGTCATGCTCGCCATCGTTTGCACAGGCGCGGAGGCAGGTGGTGGGCGTGGGGACAGGCGGCAGGTGTAAAGGCAGGCAGCAGGTGCAGGGACAGGCAGCAGGCGCAGGTGCAGGTGGCAGGCGCAGAGGCAGGTAGCAGGCGCGGGGACAGGCAGCAGGTGTGGGGAGAGGCGGCAGGTGTGGGGACAGGTGGCAGGCACGGGGACAGGCAGCAGGTGCAGAGGCAGGTAGGCAGGTGCAGAGGTGGGACCGAGGATGGCAATGTGCGAGGACAATGAAACTTGAAGTGTGATGTTGTAAGCTGCTGCACGGATTGACTTGGGTACTGGAAGCCAACCTTGCACATCTTGAAGAGTGGGTCTGGAAGCTTAAACTTGTAGTCCTCAGCCACCTTGAGCGTGTAGTACAACTTGGCCTCAGGAACAGCTTTGACGAATGTCTCGAGGTTGCCACGGTAGCGGTGAAGCTTGAAATGGTTAAGGTAGAGGACATCGGTAATCATGTTGTTGAGGAAGCTCGAGTTGTGCGAAACAATGATGGAGGTGCAGTGCTTAAGGCTGGCGAGGTAGTTCTCCAACCAGGCAATGTTGACAACGTCCAAGTGGTTAGTTGGCTTATCAAGCAGAAGGATGTCGGCCTTGAACAACATCACGCGAGCAAGCGCAAGCTTCATCTTCCAACCACCAGAGAGGGATCCAATGGCAGACTTCTGGCAGTCACCATTGAAGCCAACAGATTCGAGAACCTCAACGACCTCCTGCTCGGAGTCAAGGATGCGCTTATCAGAGAGGATAAATTGAAGAACAGAAGTGTCTTCCTCAGAGCCATCAATGTCAGAGGCAGGTGGGCATGCAGCGGGGACACCAGACAAGTGAAGTTCCATGTCTATGAGCGCAGGGCGGGTGAGCGACGTACGTGAGAAGTGTGTGGAGACGCACATGAATCTGTGCCTGGCTTCTTCATGACCTCGCCGAAGGGCATCACGGCTGATGCAACATGGTGCCAATGCTTCCGACTTTTGGCTTTACTCTGGGACTTGTGCCACATTGTCAAGCTTGATTTGGGTCGAGAACATGAGTCAGATGGTAAAGCGTTCAAAGTTGATGGCCGAAGGTGCTGGCTGTATGAAAGTCATCAGGGAGACCAAAGATAAAAGAAGGAATGGGCAGGCGTACAAAATCCAAATCTACACTCCAACACGAGCAGGGCAGTCCAGGAATTATGAGTGGGAGTTTGAAAATCTGACGGAATTGCCCATGGCAATGTTTTGATGTTAAATTGTCAAGGTCGGCGTACCCCTGATATAAACTTTGTTGCGCAATTCCAACTTGTCGTCGCAACGCTTTCAAGCACGTGAGTGTTGCTTGTTATAGCACAAGCACTAAGCTTCGGTTCTGCTCAGATGTTAACCTGAACGCAACGTAAGAGGGTAGAGACGAGAAGGTCCACTCTCTTGAGGTGCTTGCTAGACAGGAATATGCGAGTAGAAGTTGATTAAGTCGAGCTTAGAGCTCGTCCTACTCTGCCTACTAGGCTTATATACAGGTTCGGTTTGTAATCGCCTTACAAACCGGTACAGTCGTCGTACTTGTACAGTAATCCAACTAGCAAGCGATCGGTCAGTAATAGTACAGTAGCTAGTTGGATTCATAACCGAACTCGTAAGCAATCAGTCAGAACTAACGGTTGGTGCACTTGGTTTTATAGACAATCAGTCAGCAATCTCAGTCATCACTCAGTCAGCCTTAGTAATCGTACACTGTGGGATACTAGTACCGTATTGAGACCTTGAGACACAGAGTCGCGGCCGCGCCGCTCATAGACGTTTCGAAACCAGAGGCAGTTGAATGCCTCGTACGTAGTCAGTCCGCAGAACGTCAGCGAGTGAAAACGCAATAAGTCCCCAGTTCTTAACACCATCTCCCCCTTAAGGTCGGTGGTTCCACCCACCGTTTTCACTTACGCCTCCCAGTTATAGTCCTCGTACGCGTCGTAATAGTCGTCCTCCTCCGGATCAAAATCCGCAACAGTGAGGGAAGAGCGAGGGACGAGTCGGGGCGAGGCAATGGGGAGCCTTGGGGTAGGCATGGGTATAGACGCACCCATGGTCGAGATGGACGAGCCCGCAGTTGACGTGGACGCCGCTGGTGGGCGGCGCGGAGTGGAAGTCGCTACTAGGCGACGGATGGTCGGGGGTTGACGTGGTCGACTGCGGTCTTCTCGGGGGTCCGGCATTTGCAGCGCGGGCGGAATGGGCGTCCTCCACGACTCGTAGAGGGGCACGACGTCATACTCCGCAAACTGTTCCCGCGCTCGGTAGATGGGGATGTTGTTTTCCCTCACGATGAAATTGATGTGGGGCCATGTACGCGGATATCCATCGCGCGATTGGACCCCTGGTGTGAGTGCCCGCTGCAAATTAGCATTTAGCGGCGGGTCCTGCTGCGCGCCTTGCGCGCCTCTCCCTCGCCCTCTTCTCCTTGCTCTCCGATTGCCTCCCCGAGCCTCTTCAAGACTAGATGCCCCTCGTAGAGGTCGGGCATAAGGGGGCGGCGCGGACTCTCGACGGGGCGCTACTTCTTCGCGCTCCTGTTGTACCAACGTCGGGGGCCGGGCCGGCGGTTCTTTGGATCGGGAGAGCAATGCTCGCAGCAGTTCATCGTTGAACTGCGCGCAGCGACTTCGGTGGGCGAGGTAGTTTTGATGGTGCTGATTGACGATGCACCCGGTCGTGACGCATGATGTATGTGGGGCAGGGCAATCCTCGTCAAGATGGCCCTCCCAGCGGCAATAAGTGCACCGCCGGGTAATCCTCCCACCTGGGAGGATGATGCGCCCCCAATTCGACCTAGTTGAGGGCTCTTCTTCTTCGGGAGGCGCGGGTTGTTCGGGAGGCGGGACGACGCGGAGTGGGTTGGCCTCAGCTAGGACCGGTGTGGACGGCGACGGTTCTTCGGACATGATAGTCGTCCGAAAGGCTCGGATCCATGATGGACCCTCGGCGGCGGATAATTGAGGCTCTTCTCGAGCCGAGTGAGTGAGCCGCTCGTAGATTCGGGCACGTACTCTTGCCCTAGCCAGTCGTTCGCCTGCTAGTTTCTTCTCTCGCTCTGCCCTGTCCTCCTTTTCCCGGATTAACCGGTACTTCTCTGTGAGCTCTCGCTCGAGCTTCTCCCAAGCTCGCTTCTCCTCCCGAATCTCCTTCTTTTGCCTGTCGTATTTGTTATAGCGGTAGACTTCCGCATGCACGCCCATGTCTCCCAAGAGTTCCACGCCGCGCAGACTAGCGCGCTGGAAGTAACTCCCATCCAGGAGTTCGTCGAGCTGGGTCTCATCGGGGTTGTGAGCATAGAGGTTGTGGTCAGCCGACGCGTACAACTTCTGCTTGTACTCGGCCGTCCCGACGCCATTGCATCCGTAAATGTACGGTTCTTGGTTTTCTATAGCGAAACGGACGTACTTGGCGTCCGCGAACGTTCCGTCCCGCTGCCGAATACTGATGTTGGAGTACCCCGTGTTCGGCGTCCACGGGTATCCAGGGAAATCGTCCCCATACGCTCTCCTAATCGCCTCCACCGTGGAGTCAGAGGAGTCAGCGTCGATAACGATTACTTCGGAGGCGACGACTTCAGAGTAGCGATGTCCTCCACTCTCGTCTCCATGATCAACACCTCCGGCGTTCCTTCCTCCACCCTGCTCGAGGTCGTGCGGACCTCCTCTGAGCCGACTTCGCTGGGGTAGCGGAGCTCCGATACCTCCGGGATGCTACCCGGGGATGTTACTCGGCGGCGTTCGAGTTCTTCGGCTTCTTCTTCCGTCCCGACGGCGGTGTCTTCTTCGGAAATGTTCGGTAGTCTTTCACTACCAGAACCCTCCCCGACTCCTTCTTCGCTTTGACTTGGACTTCCGTGGCGCGGCGGGATTCTAAGAGGCGGTGGAGACGCCTGTGGTACCTGCAGAAGAGAGTTGTCTTGCAGGACTGGTGACGTCGTTCCCGACATTGTTGGCACTCGGAAGACTTGAAAGGCGGGGGTGGAAAAATCGAGGGAAGCGAGGACACTTGCGATGGAGGGATGCGAGGAAGAGGGCCCGGAGGTGTGAGAGCTGGCATTATCCGTCATGTCGCCCTCTCTTCTTATACGTATGACTTTTATCGCTTTGGGGTTCTCTTTATGGAATCGGCTGATTAAGTCCTTTGCAAATACTTGGTCAGCGTCCTCCCATGTATTGTCAGCATCTGAGTATCCCTTCCACTTAAGCAGGTATTGGAGTTTCTTGCGCCGTCCTTTGCGCCTTGCATCCAGAACCTTCTCTACTTCCCATTCCTCTTCCCCGCCTACTAAATCAGGAGCGGGCTGTGGGAAATTGGCCCCATGAGCGTCTGTTTCTTTGTAAGGCATCAGTAAGCTAGCATGAAACACGTCGTGGATCTTCCACTGTAAGGGTAATTTCAAACGGTAAGTAATAGAGCTGAGAACTTCGATAATCGTAAAAGGACCATATCGTAGTGGGCGTAGTTTTGTGGTTGGATGCGTGGTTTTCAAATTCTTGGCTTCCAGCCACACTTTGTCATTCTTTTGGTAAGGGCTAAACGCCCTGAACCTTTCTTTCGCCCATAGTTCTTGTGCTCTTCTTATTGATTCTTGGGCCTGACGTCGCACTTCTTGTATCTTGTTAAGGACTGGGGACTTATTGCGTTTTCACTCGCTGATGTTTTTGCGGACTGACTATGTACAAGGCATTCAACTGCCTCTGGTTTCGAAACGTCTATGAGCGGCGCGGCCGCGATTCTGTGTCTCGAGGTCTCGATATGGTACTAGTGTCTCACAGTGTACGATTACTAAGGCTGACTGAGTGATGACTGAGATTGCTGACTGATTGTCCATAAAACCAAGTAAACCAACCGTTAGTTCTGACTGATTGCTTACGAGTTCGGTTATGAATCCAACTAGCTACTGTACTATTACTGACTGATCGCTTACTAGTTGGATTACTGTGCAAGTACGACGACTGTACCGGTTTGTAAGGCGATTACAAACCAAACCTGTATATAAGCCTAGTAGGCAGAGTAGGGCGAGCTCTAAGCTCGACTTAATCAACTTCTACTCGCATATTCCTGTCTAGCAAGCACTTCAAGAGAGTGGACCTTTTCGCCTCTACCCTCTTACGTTGCGTTCAGGTTAACATCTGAGCAGAATTGAAGCTTAGTGCTTGTGCTACAACAAGCAACACTCACGTGCTTGAAGGCGTTGCAACGGCAAGTCGGACTTGTGCAACAAAGTTTATATCAGGGGTACGCCAACCTTGACATAAGTCGAGCTTACAACTTTCAAGCTGGAGGGTTCAACCTATAAGCCGGGTTGGACAGGAGACTACGCAGGATCTAGCAGCAGCAGTGAAGAGTCAAACCAGCGTTACAATCACTACAGCTACTCGTATCAAAGTCTCGAGTGCGTGACATACGCACAAGTTCTCAAAGGAGAAGCGGTCCGCCTGTACCGAGGGAGTCACGAATTCGTCCACAAGTCCGAGAGGGAGCACGCCCTGCTACACTATTACTTTTGCAGAGTTCATTACTGCAAGTACCACAACTAAGTAGCCAAAACGTTCAAATCAAAGAGCAAGAAAGGCAAAGGCCGAGAGGTGGACGACAAGTTACCTAAAGAAATCGAGGTAGAGTTTCCTCAAAATCCAGAACAGGGAGTACCAGTCCGGGTACGACGCACGCCGGATTTGCCAGAACAGATAGTAGGGAAAGCGCGGTGGAATCAGGCTGAACACGCGCGCAGAAGTTCGTACCTACTGAAGATCAACGACAAGTGGTGGCCGATAGAGTTTGTCAACAAGAGTTGGTATTACCTTACGTGGCACGAGAAGACAGACGCATATTGGGTGTCAAGTGAAGACAAAATCAATAGCCCAGCGTTATTGGGATTGGGAACTCCCAGTGCTCCATACCAAGTTAGAGGGGACGAGGTCAAATCAGAGGACGAAGCCCCTGCCACCGAAGAACCCGTTGAATCAAGAGGGTCCACATCAGACCCAGATACTCCTGTAGCGACAAGAGAAGAGGTGCAAGTAGTAGAAGAGCTTTCTACTCGCCTCGAACAAACGAGCGTCGGACCTGTGCCATTTTGGACAGACGAGTCGCTAGTAGAACAGGAGGACTTAGCAGACAAATACCCACCTGCCCTAACACACGAGCAACTTCAGAGATTCGAAGAAGACCTCGACGAAATGACTACGCAAACCCAGATCGCTTATGCCGCCACTCAAACAGGAACCGTCGCAGGACCCTCAGCGACAACCCCGGCCCAATTAATCGGGGGAGGACTGGGATCACTCCCGTCCTCAATTCCGCCATTCCAAGGAGGAGGACCAGCACCATTAGCAGGAGGACTGCAGCATGCGGGACCACCGACTGGACCGTCAGGGCCACCAGGGGGGCCACCACCCGGAGGACAGCCCCTGGGAGGGCCACCCCCCGGAGGTCAACCCCCAGGAGGACCACCAGGAGGAGGGCAACCCCCAGGAGGGCCGCCAGGAGGACCCCCACCCGGGGGGCAACCCGCAGGACAACCAGCCCAGATGGCGCCACAAGGAGGGCGACTCATGGGGGAACCCCCCGAATTCTTTAATGGAAACGTAGCGAACACTGAAAAGTTCATTCACCAGTTTAACGTATACCAATGGATGAATCGGAACCACGCCAGCATTTTAGACCCGCTGTCGCGGATCGCAGTGTTCGTTAACCTCATTCGGGGGCCGGACGTCGAAGACTGGGGAAGACAAGCCCTACAGCAAACAGATGAACGCGTGCGCAATGGAATGGCTCCAACCGATGAACAGCTATGGCACGAACTGTCACGAGAGTTCCAAGCCCAATTCAAGGACCCGGCCCTGCGAGAGAATGCGTTGATGAAATTGAACAAGTTGCAAATGACATCAGACTTGGCCGTAGACGACTACATCGCCAAGTTCAATGTGTTGTTGTCGGAGTTGCGATGGCACCGACAGTCAGAAGGAGCAGTCAGCGCTTTCAAAGCGGGACTCAGAACCTGGCTGGTCAACAAGATCATGGATCGAGACCTGGCTCCAAATGACGACGATTTGGCAGGATGGCAAGCAGCCGCTCAAATTGAAGCCACCAAGAATATGAGGAAGCGTCAGCAAGGAGGTCGCTACGCTAAAGGAAACCTCACCGTGCGTGAAAACCTCTTTAATGAGTTCATGCAGCAGAGAGGGCGCGGCAAGAAGGCAAACGGCAGACGGGAAAGGGACCCTGACGCCATGGATGTGGATACTATTGAAACCAACGCCGCCAAAAGGCCCAGATTCGGCAACCTCACCGCGGAAGAGCGGAAGAAACTTTCGGCCGAAGGACGTTGTTTTCTTTGTAAAAGACAAGGACACATGGCCCGCGCATGTCCTAATCGACCAAGGACCGCTCAAGTATCCAAGACAAGTGCTGCACCCCGAAAGAATAAGAAGCCCAAGAAGATTAGGGCCACGGCTCCCGAGAGTGGAGAAGAAGACAGTAGCTCTGAGGAAGAAGACACCTCTTCTAGTAGTAGCGATGAATCTGTCAAGAGTAAGAAGGACCAGAAAGACCTGGCCACGAAGATCAGCAGACTATCAGCTGAAGAACAAGGAGCTCTTATGGAGAAGATCATGATGCAAGACTTCAAGAAGTCCAAGAGTTCGAAGACCAGATTACGAATCATCCAGACCCGATCCCAGTTACGAACGATGATGGCCCCTGTCACGTTTTCATCGGCAAGGGTATGCCTCGAGGAACAAGCGCTGATTGACAGCGGGGCCATGGAGAACTTCATCGATGAAGGGACCTGGGAAAGATTCAAAATTGGGCGAAAAACCTTAGACAAACCGGCTAAGGTCTACAATGTCGATGGAACAGAAAACAAGAAAGGAGAGATGACGCACTATTGTCATCTACGAGTCAAGTACGGGGAACAAGACGTGGTACAACGGTTCTATCTCACGAACCTAGGCGGTGATCGAATCATCATCGGATATCCTTTCCTCGCAAAGTTTAATCCAAAGATCGACTGGAAGATGGGAACTTTCCAAGATGGGACGATTCGTCTCGAAAGCTCCATGTACAAGTACATTCCAGGAGTCATGGAAAGACTCAAAAGGATAGCCATCACTGCGGTGGGGCGCCCGAGAAACGGAGAAGCGATCTTCATGAGGAAGATATCACTCTCCCAACAGATGGCGCACGAACACGAGGCCAAGAAAGAACAAACCGCATTCAAAATCCCTCCGCAATTCCGAAAGTATAAAAAGGTGTTTTCGGAAGAGGAAGCTAAGCGGTTTCCCCCAGACAGAGGACAGTTTAATGTTTCCATTCGACTGAAGAAGGACGCCCCGGAACAACTGAACTGCAAGATCTACCCTCTAACGAAGCAAGAGGACGAAGCGTTACGCAAATATTTAGACGAAGAGCTCGAGAAGGGGTTCATCATCGAAGGGGCCTCTCCCTATACCTCACCAGTCTTCTTTATTGCGAAGAAAGAGAGCAATGAGAAGCGACTCGTCATCGACTATCGACGACTCAATGAAATCACGGAACGAGATAACGGCCCCTTGCCTCGAATTGACGAAATATGGCAAAAACTCGAGGGCAAGGTTCTCTTCTCGAAATTCGACATCAGACGAGGATATAACAACATACGAATCGAACCTGAAGATCGGTACAAAGCAGCCTTTAAAACATCCAAAGGCACATTCGTCCCGCAAGTGTTGCAATTCGGGCAAAAGAATGCGCCCGCACAATGGATGAGACTAATGTACCACGACTTCAAGGACTGGCTCGACAAGTGGGGAGGCAACTACGAAGGAACGACCGGGTGTTGTTACATGGATGATTTTCTAGTCGCAAGCGATGGATCGACGACAGGGAGCGTCAGCCACGACGATTGTTGCCGCCATTTCCTTACAATTTGCCAAGCAAGACAATATACGCTTAAGCCCAGTAAGTGTATTTGGCGACAACCCCGAGTTGATTTCCTAGGGGTACGAATTGAAGATGGAAGGCTCAGTATCGATCCCGCAAAACGCGAAGGAATAGCCAAGTGGCCACTGGAGCTGAAGGACAAGCATGACGTCCAACGCACGATGGGAATGCTCCAGTACCATCGACAGTTCATTCCTGGCTTTTCTTACCTCGCTCGACCAATTTTCGAAACGCTGAAGAAAGGGCAACCCTTTCTGTGGACGCCAGCAGCTCGCGAGGGACTAAGAAGAATCATCGAGACCATTGTCAGCAACCCACAAATGAATCAACCAGACCCGGAAAAGCCCTTCGAAATGGAAATCGACGCGTCAAAATACGCAACTGGAGCGGTCCTCATTCAACGAGGAGAAGACAACGCGAGGATAGAAGTTGGCTATCACTCGATGGCGTTGACACCAACAGAACGAAGATACGATGTATACGACCGAGAATGCCTTGCCCTCGTCAGAGCGTTTCGACAATGGAGGCATTTATTAGAGGGGCACCCATACAAAATCAAGGTGTGGACGGACCACGCAAATTTGGCGAGGTTCCGCGAAGGACAGGCCCTCTCTGACAAACACAAACGATATTCAGTGTTTTTGACTCGGTTCGACTTCAGTTTTCATCACATCCCGGGGAAGGAGAACGTCACTGCGGATGCGCTTTCAAGACGAAGTGATCTACAACCCCCGGAAGGTGAAGAACCAAAGGAGGTCCTATTCCCAGACCACATGTTCATCAAACAGATACGACCGGTCGCGATGGAAGAGAATATTCGACAGCAACACGCGGCTGCCAAATACCGAACGCGACTCAAGAGATGGGAAAAATACTTCAAGATCACGAAACGAAGGGGGCTCTATTGGAAAGATAGAGCCCTAGTGGTGCCAAATTTCGAAAATATTGGTCGAGGCCTATTGGAAGTATTCCACGACGGGTTGACCGCGGGGCACCCAGGACAACTCAAGACCTGGTTAGATCTCAAACGCCACTACTGGTGGCCATCCATGAGAAAAACGGTCCAAGAATATGTGCAAGGATGCGCCGTTTGTCAGGCAAACAAGATTATTACTCATCGTAACAAGCCACCCTTGCTTCCCATTGGCCCGGAAGACGACGCCCAACCATTTGAAATGGTGGCGATGGACTTGATTGTCAAGCTACCTGAGTCAGAAGGATATGACTCGATCCTTACAGTCACGGATCATGATTGTACCAAGGGCGTCATCCTCATTCCATGTAAGGAAGAAATGACGGCAGAGCAATTAGCCCAAGAATACAAGAGCAAGGTGTTTCCTTACGCCGGCATCCCAAAGAAGATTATCTCCGACAGAGATACACGATTCACGTCCAAGTTTGCAAAAGAAGTATGCGCCCAGTTACAAATCAAACAGAATATCAGTACGGCGTATCACCCTCAAACCGATGGACAATCAGAGAAGACAAATCAGCATGTTGAAACATTACTAAGGATCTTTTGTAATTTCCAACAGAACGATTGGGCCAACCACCTCCCAATTGTGCAGTACATCCTTAACGCAAGAGTCTCGGCTACTACGAAGAAGTCACCCTTCGAACTATGGATGGGATATATCCCTAGAGCCCACCAACCAGACAGACTCAGTCACATTCCACGCGTTGAATGGCACAAAGAGAAGGTACAAGAAGTGCGACGTCAGGCCCAAGAATCGATAAGAAGAGCACAAGAACTATGGGCAAAGGAAAGGTTCAGGGCGTTTAGCCCTTACCAAAAGAATGACAAAGTGTGGCTGGAAGCCAAGAATTTGAAAACCACGCATCCAACCACGAAACTGCGCCCACTACGATACGGTCCTTTTACGATTATCGAAGTTCTCAGCCCTATTACTTACCGTTTGAAATTACCCTTACAGTGGAAGATCCACGACGTGTTTCACGCTAGCTTACTGATGCCTTACAAAGAAACAGACGCTCATGGGGCCAATTTCCCACAGCCCGCTCCAGATTTAGTAGGCGGGGAAGAGGAATGGGAAGTGGAGAAGGTTCTGGACGCAAGGCGCAAAGGACGGCGCAAGAAACTCCAATACCTGCTCAAGTGGAAGGGATATTCGGATGCTGACAATACGTGGGAGGACGCTGACCAAGTATTTGCAAAGGACTTAATCAGCCAATTCCATAAAGAGAACCCCAAAGCGATAAAAGTCATACGTATAAGAGGAGAGGGCGACATGACGGATAATGCCAGCTCTGACACCTCCGGGCCCTCTTCCTCGCATCCCTCCATCGCAAGTGTCCTCGCTTCCCTCGATTTTTCCACCCCCGCCTTTCAAGTCTTCCGAGTGCCAACAATGTCGGGAACAACGTCACCAGTCCTGCAAGACAACTCTCTTCTGCAGGTACCACAGGCGTCTCCACCGCCTCTTAGAATCCCGCCGCGCCACGGAAGTCCAAGTCAAAGCGAAGAAGGAGTCGGGGAGGGTTCTGGTAGTGAAAGACTACCGAACATTTCCGAAGAAGACACCGCCGTCGGGACGGAAGAAGAAGCCGAAGAACTCGAACGCCGCCGAGTAACGTCCCCGGGTAGCATCCCGGAGGTATCGGAGCTCCGCTACCCCAGCGAAGTCGGCTCAGAGGAGGTCCGCGCGACCTCGAGCAGGGTGGAGGAAGGGACGCCGGAGGTGTTGATCATGGAGACAAGGGTGGAGGACATCGCTACGTCTGAAGTCGTCGCCTCCGAAGTAATCGTTATCGACGCTGACTCCTCTGACTCCACGGTGGAGGCGATTAGGAGAGCATATGGGGACGATTTCCCCGGATACCCGTGGACGCCGAACACAGGGTACTCCAACATCAGCGTTCGGCAGCGGGACGGTACGTTCGCGGACGCCAAGTACGTCCGTTTCGCTATAGAAAACCAAGAACCGTACATTACGGATGCAATGGCGTCGGGACGGCCGAGTACAAGCAAAAACTGTACGCGTCGGCCGACCACAACCTCTACGCTCACAACCCCGACGAGACCCAGCTCGACGAACTCCTAGACGGGAGTTACTTCCAGCGCGCTAGTCTGCGCGGCGTGGAACTCCTAGGAGACATGGGCGTACATGCGGAAGTCTACCGCTATAACAAATACGACAGGCAGAAGAAGGAGATCCGGGAGGAGAAGCGAGCTTGGGAGAAGCTCGAGCGAGACTCACGGAGAAGTACCGGTTAATCCGGGAAAAGGAGGACAGGGCGGAGCGAGAAAAGAAACTAGCAGGCGAGCGACTGGCTAGGGCAAGAGTACGTGCCCGAATTTACGAGCGGCTCACTCACTCGGCTCGAGAAGAGCCTCAATTATCTGCCGCCGAGGGTCCATCATGGATCCGAGCCTTTCGGACGACCATCATGTCCGAAGAACCGTCGCCGTCCACACCGGTCCTAGCTGAGGCCAACCCACTCCGCGTTGTCCCACCTCCCGAACAACCCGCGCCTCCCGAAGAAGAAGAGCCCTCGACCAGGTCGAATTGGGGGCGCGTCGTCCTCCCCGGTGGGAGGATCACCCGGCGGTGCACTTATTGCCGCTGGGAGGGCCATCTTGACGAGGATTGCCCTGCTCCACACACATCGTGCGTCACACCGGGTGCATCGTTAACCAGCACCATCAAAATTACCTCGCCCACCGAAGTCGCTGCGCGCAGTTCAACGACGAACTGCTGCGAGCATTGCTCTCCCGATCCGAAGAACCGCCGGCCCGGCCCCCGACTTTGGTACAACAGGAGCGCGAAGAAGTAGCGCCCCGTCGGGAGTCTGCGCCGCCCCCTTATGCCCGACCTCCACGAGGGGCATCTAGTCCTGAAGAGGCTCGGGGAGGCAATCGGAGAGCAAGGAGGAGAGGGCGAGGGAGAGGCGCGCAAGGCGCGCAGCAGGACCCGCCGCTAAACGCTAATTTGCAGCGGGCACTCACACCAGGGGTCCAATCGCGCGATGGATATCCGCGCACATGGCCCCACATCAATTTCATTGCGAGGGAAAACACATCCCCATCTACCGAGCGCGGGAACAGTTTGCGGAGTACGACGTCGCGCCCCTCTACGAGTCGTGGAGGACACCCATTCCGCCTGCGCCCGAATGCCAGACCCCCGAGAAGACCGCAGTCGACCGCGTCAACCCCCGACCATCCGTCGCCTAGTGGCGACTTCCACTCCGCGCCGCCCACCAGCGGCGTCCACGTCAACTGCGGGCTCGTCCATCTCGACCATGGGTGCGTCTATACCCATGCCTACCCCAAGGCTTCCCATTGCCTCGCCCCGACTCGTCCCTCGCTCTTCCCTCACTGTTGCGGACTTTGATCCAGAGGAGGACGACTATTACGACGCGTACGAGGACTATAACTGGGAGGGTAGGTGAAAACGGTGGGTGGAACCACCGACCTTAAGGGGGGATGGTGTTAAGGACTGGGGACTTATTGCGTTTTCACTCGCTGATGTTTTTGCGGACTGACTATGTACAAGGCATTCAACTGCCTCTGGTTTCGAAACGTCTATGAGCGGCGCGGCCGCGATTCTGTGTCTCGAGGTCTCGATACGGTACTAGTGTCTCACAGTGTACGATTACTAAGGCTGACTGAGTGATGACTGAGATTGCTGACTGATTGTCCATAAAACCAAGTAAACCAACCGTTAGTTCTGACTGATTGCTTACGAGTTCGGTTATGAATCCAACTACTACTGTACTATTACTGACTGATCGCTTACTAGTTGGATTACTGTACAAGTACGACGACTGTACCGGTTTGTAAGGCGATTACAAACCGAACCTGTATATAAGCCTAGTAGGCAGAGTAGGGCGAGCTCTAAGCTCGACTTAATCAACTTCTACTCGCATATTCCTGTCTAGCAAGCACTTCAAGAGAGTGGACCTTTTCGCCTCTACCCTCTTACGTTGCGTTCAGGTTAACATCTGAGCAGAATCGAAGCTTAGTGCTTGTGCTACAACAAGCAACACTCACGTGCTTGAAGGCGTTGCAACGGCAAGTTGGACTTGTGCAACAAAGTTTATATCAGGGGTACGCCAACCTTGACATATCTTCTCTTTGTGCCATTCAACGCGTGGAATGTGACTGAGTCTGTCCGGTTGGTGGGCTCTAGGAATATATCCCATCCATAGTTCGAAGGGTGATTTCTTCGTAGTGGCCGAGACTCTTGCGTTAAGGATGTACTGCACAATGGGGAGGTGGCTGGCCCAATTGTTCTGTTGGAAATTACAAAAGATCCTTAGTAATGTTTCAACATGCTGATTCGTCTTTTCTGATTGTCCATCAGTTTGGGGGTGGTACGCCGTGCTGATATTCTGTTTGATTTGTAACTGGGCGCATACTTCCTTTGCAAACTTGGACGTGAATCGCGTATCTCTGTCGGAGATAATCTTCTTCGGGATGCCGGCATAAGGAAACACCTTGCTCTTGTATTCTTGGGCTAATTGTTCTGCCGTCATTTCTTCCTTGCATGGAATGAGGATGACGCCCTTGGTACAATCATGATCCGTGACTGTAAGGATCGAGTCATATCCATCTGACTCAGGTAGCTTGACGATCAAGTCCATTGCCACCGTTTCAAATGGTTGGGCGTTATCTTCCAGACCAATGGGAAGTAGGGGTGGCTTATTACGATGAGTAATAATCTTGTTTGCCTGACAAACGGCGCATCCTTGCACGTATTCTTGAACCGTTTTTCTCATGGATGGCCACCAGTAGTGGCGTTTGAGATCCAGCCAGGTCTTAAGTTGTCCCGGGTGCCCCGCGGTCAACCCGTCGTGGAATACCTCCAACAGGCCTCGACCGATATTTTCGAAATTCGGCACCACTAGGGCTCTATCCTTCCAGTAGAGCCCTCCTCGTTTCGTGATTTTGAAGTTTTTTTCCCATTTTCTGAGTCGCGTTCGGTATTTGGCAGCTGCGTGTTGCTGTCGAATATTCTCTTCCATCGCGACTGGTCGTATCTGTTTGATGAACATGTGATCTGGGAATAGGACTTCCTTTGGTTCTTCGCCTTCCGGGGGTTGTAAATCACTTCGTCTTGAAAGCGCATCTGCAGTGATATTCTCCTTCCCCGGGATATGATGAAAACTGAAATCGAACCGAGTCAAAAACACCGAATATCGTTTGTGTTTGTCAGAGAGGGCCTGTCCTTCGCGGAACCTTGCCAAATTTGCGTGGTCTGTCCACACCTTGATTTTGTATGGGTGTCCCTCTAATAAATGCCTCCATTGTCGAAACGCCCTAACGAGGGCAAGGCATTCTCGGTCGTACACATCATATCTTCGTTCTGTTGGTGTCAACGCCATCAAGTGATAGCCAACTTCTATCCTCGCGTTGTCTTCTCCTCGTTGAATGAGGACCGCCCCAGTTGCGTATTTTGACGCATCGATTTCCATCTCGAAGGGTTTTTCTGGGTCTGGCTGATTCATTTGCGGGTTGTTAACAATGGTCTCGATGATTCTTCTTAGTCCCTTGCGAGCCGCTGGTGTCCACAGAAAGGGTTGCCCTTTCTTCAGCGTTTCAAAAATTGGTCGAGCGAGGTAAGAAAAGCCAGGAATGAATTGTCGATGGTACTGGAGCATTCCCATCGTGCGTTGGACGTCATGCTTGTCCTTCAGCTCCAGTGGCCATTTGGCTATTCCTTCGCGTTTTGCGGGATCAATGCTGAGTCTTCCATCTTCAATTCGTACCCCTAGGAAATCGACTCGGGGTTGCTGCCAAATACACTTACTGGGCTTGAGAGTGTATTGTCTTGCTTGGCAGATTGTAAGGAAATGGCGGCAACAATCGTCGTGGCTAACGCTCCCTGTTGTTGATCCATCGCTTGCGACCAGAAAATCATCCATGTAACAACACCCAGTTGTTCCTTCGTAGTTGCCTCCCCACTTGTCGAGCCAGTCCTTGAAGTCGTGGTACATTAGCCTCATCCATTGTGCGGGCCCATTCTTTTGCCCGAATTGCAACACTTGCGGGACGAATGTGCCTTTGGATGTTTTGAAGGCTGCTTTGTACCGGTCTTCAGGCTCGATTCGTATATTGTTATATCCTCGTCTGATATCGAATTTTGAGAAGAGGACCTTGCCTTCGAGTTTCTGCCATATTTCATCAATTCGAGGCAGGGGGCCGTTATCTCGTTCTGTGATTTCATTGAGTCGTCGATAGTCGATGACGAGTCGCTTCTCATTGCTTTCTTTCTTCGCAATAAAGAAGACTGGCGAGGTATAGGGAGAGGCTCCTTCGATGATGAACCCTTTTTCGAGCTCTTCGTCCAAATACTTGCGTAATGCTTCGTCCTCTTGCTTTGTCAACGGGTAGATCTTGCAGTTTAGTTGTTCTGGGGCGTCTTTCTTCAGTCGAATGGAAACATTAAATTGTCCTCTATCGGGGGGAAACCGCTTAGCTTCCTCTTCCGAAAACACCTTTTTATATTTTCGGAATTGCGGAGGGATTTCGAACGGGGTTTGTTCTTTCTTAGCTTCATGTTCATGCGCCATTTGTTGGGAGAGTGATATCTTTCTCATGAAGATAGCTTCTCCATCTCCCGGGCATCCTACTGCAGTGATGGCTATCCTTTTGAGTCTCTCCATTACTCCTGGGATGTACTTGTATATGGAGCTTTCGAGACGAATCGTCCCGTCTTGGAAAGTTCCCGTCTTCCAGTCAATCTTGGGATTAAACTTTGCGAGGAAAGGATATCCGATAATGATTCGATCACCACCTAGGTTCGTGAGATAGAACCGTTGTACCACGTCTTGCTCCCCGTACTTGATGCGTAGATGGCAATAGTGTGTCATCTCTCCCTTCTTGTTTTCTGTCCCATCGACATTGTAGACCTTAGCTGGCTTGTCTAAGGTCTTTCGCCCAATTTTGAATCTCTCCCACGTCCCTTCATCGATGAAGTTTTCCATGGCCCCGCTGTCAATCAGTGCCTGTTCTTCGAGGCACACTCTTGCTGATGAAAACGTGACAGGGGCCATCATCGTTCATAATTTGGATAGGGTTTGGACGATTCGTAATCTGGTCTTCGAACTCTTTGACTTCTTGAAGTCTTGCATCATGATCTTCTCCATAAGAGCTCCTTGTTCTTCAGCCGATAATCTGCTGATCTTTGTGGCCAGGTCTTTCTGGTCCTTCTTGCTTTTGACAGATTCATCGCTACTACTAGAGGAGGCGTCTTCTTCCTCAGAGCTACTGTCTTCTTCTCCACTCTCGGGAGCCGTAGCCCTAATTTTCTTGGGCTTCTTATTCTTTCGGGGCGCAGCACTTGTCTTGGATACTTGAGTGGTCTTTGGTCGATTAGGGCATGCGCGGGCCATGTGTCCTTGTCTTTTACAAAGAAAACAACGTCCTTCGGCCGAAAGTTTCTTCCGTTCTTCCGTGGTGAGGTTGCCAAATCTGGGCCTCTTGACTGCGTTGGTTTCAATGGTATCCACATCCATGGCATCAGGGTCCCTTTCCCGTCTGCCGTTTGCCTTCTTGCCACGCCCTCTTTGCTGCATGAACTCGTTGAAGAGATTTTCACGCACGGTGAGGTTTCCTTTAGCGTAGCGACCTCCTTGCTGACGCTTCCTCATGTTCTTGGTGGCTTCAATTTGAGCGGCCGCTTGCCATCCTGCCAGATCGTCATCGTTTGGAGCCAGGTCTCGATCCATGATCTTATTGACCAGCCAAGTTCTGAGTCCCGCTTTGAAAGCACTGACTGCTCCTTCCGACTGTTGGTGCCATCGCAACTCCGACAACAACACATTGAACTTGGCGATATAGTCGTCTACGGCCAAGTCTGATGTCATTTGCAACTTGTTCAATTTCATCAACGCGTTTTCTCGCAGGGCTGGGTCCTTGAACTGGGCTTGGAATTCTCGTGACAGTTCATGCCATAGCTGTTCGTCATTTGGAGCCATTCCATTGCGTATGCGTTCATCTGTTCGCTGTAGGGCTTGTCTTCCCCAATCTTCGACGTCTGGTCCCCGAATAAGGTTGATGAACACTGTGATCCGCGACAGCGGGTCTAGAATGCTGGTGTGATTCCGATTCATCCATTGGTATATGTTAAACTGGTGAATGAACTTTTCAGTGTTCGCCACGTTTCCATTAAAGAATTCAGGAGGTTCTCCCATGAGTCGCCCTCCTTGTGGCGCCATCTGGCCTGGTTGTCCTGCAGGTTGCCCCCCGGGTGGGGGTCCTCCTGGCGGCCCTCCTGGGGGTTGCCCTCCTCCTGGCGGCCCTCCTGGGGGTTGCCCTCCGGGTGGTGGCCCTCCTGGGGGTTGTCCTCCTGGCGGTGGCCCTCCTGGTGGCCCTGACGGTCCAGTTGGTGGTCCCGCGTGCTGCAGTCCTCCTGCTAATGGCGCTGGTCCTCCTCCTTGGAACGGTGGAATTGAGGACGGGAGTGATCCCAGTCCTCCCCCAATTAATTGGGCCGGGGTTGTCGCTGAGGGTCCTGCGACGGTTCCTGTCTGAGTGGAGGCATAAGCGATCTGGGTTTGCATAGTCATCTTGTCGAAGTCTTCTTCGAATCTTTGAAGTTGCTCGTGTGTTAGGGCAAGCAGGTATTTGTCTGCTAAGTCCTCCTGTTCCACTAGCGACTTGTCTGTCCAAAATGGAACAGGTCCGACGCTCGTTTGTTCGAGGCGAGTAGAAAGCTCTTCTACAACTTGCACCTCTTCTCTTGTCGCTACAGGAGTATCTGGGTCTGATATGGACCCTCTCGATTCAACGGGTTCTTCGGTGGCAGGGGCTTCGTCTTCTGATTTGACCTCGTCCCCTCTAACTTGGTATGGAGCACTGGGAGTTCCCAATCCCAATAACGCTGGGCTATTGATCTTGTCTTCGCTGACACCCAATACACGTCTGTCTTCTCGTGCCACGTAAGGTAATACCAACTCTTGTTGACAAACTCTATCGGCCACCACTTGTCGTTGATCTTCAGTAGGTACGAACTTCTGCGCGTGTGTTCAGCCTGATTCCACCGCGCTTTCCCTACTATCTGTTCTGGCAAATCCGGCGTGCGTCGTACCCGGACTGGCACTCCCTGTTCTGGATTCTGAGGAAACTCTACCTCGATTTCTTTAGGTAACTTGTCGTCCACCTCTCGGCCTTTGCCTTTCTTGCTCTTTGATTTGAACGTCTTGGCTACTTAGTTGTGGTACTTGCAGTAATGAACTCTGCAAAAGTAATAGTGTAGCAGGGCGTGCTCCCTTTCGGATTTGTGGACAAATTCGTGACTCCCTCGGTACAGGCGGACCGCTTCTCCTTTGAGAACTTGTGCGTACGTTACGCACTCGAGACTTTGATATGAGTAGCTGTAGTGATTGTAACGCTGATTTGACTCTTCACTGCTGCTGCTAGATCCTGCGTAGTCTCCTGTCCAACCCGGCTTATAGGTTGAACCCTCCAGCTTGAAAGTTGTAAGCTCGACTTATGTCAAGGTCGGCGTACCCCTGATATAAACTTTGTTGCGCAATTCCAACTTGTCGTCGCAACGCTTTCAAGCACGTGAGTGTTGCTTGTTATAGCACAAGCACTAAGCTTCGGTTCTGCTCAGATGTTAACCTGAACGCAACGTAAGAGGGTAGAGACGAGAAGGTCCACTCTCTTGAGGTGCTTGCTAGACAGGAATATGCGAGTAGAAGTTGATTAAGTCGAGCTTAGAGCTCGTCCTACTCTGCCTACTAGGCTTATATACAGGTTCGGTTTGTAATCGCCTTACAAACCGGTACAGTCGTCGTACTTGTACAGTAATCCAACTAGCAAGCGATCGGTCAGTAATAGTACAGTAGCTAGTTGGATTCATAACCGAACTCGTAAGCAATCAGTCAGAACTAACGGTTGGTGCACTTGGTTTTATAGACAATCAGTCAGCAATCTCAGTCATCACTCAGTCAGCCTTAGTAATCGTACACTGTGGGATACTAGTACCGTATTGAGACCTTGAGACACAGAGTCGTGGCCGCGCCGCTCATAGACGTTTCGAAACCAGAGGCAGTTGAATGCCTCGTACGTAGTCAGTCCGCAGAACGTCAGCGAGTGAAAACGCAATAAGTCCCCAGTTCTTAACATAAATTGACCGAGACGTCTTTTGGGGCCTCACGCAATGCATGGTCATTTTGGGTGAGGAGCAGAGGGAGGATGGCATGAGGCGTGGCTGACTGACATGGCCTTGTTTCCGGGGCCCAGTGGTGGTGGGCCCTTATCTATCAAAAAGGGCATATAGGTGTATATGCCACGATGGCTTAGTAGTTAAGTCACATGTGTTTTGTAGTCCATACCTGAGGAGGTCGTGGGTTCGAACCATGCTAGACACACAATTTTATAAATAATTTGTTGGTACAAAACCTGTGCCTGTGGGTATGGGTTCCATGCTCACAGGTACGGGTAAGGGGTGGGTTGAAATGTATAAACCCGTACCTGTACCCGTGATACCCTCACCTGTGAACCCGGCGGGTTACCCCTACCCGTGTTGATCACTACTAGCCACTCCAGTAACTACAATCTAGCTCTAGTACCGCTAGCATTCTCTAGTTCACACATGTAGCTACTTACAATATGAATAGTATTCTACTCTGGCTATCAACGAGGCTGTTTGGGATGCAACCTGCAGTGCAGTGATGCCTGTGCGTGTGGAGGTGTGTGAGGGACAGCGTGGCAGAGGATGATGGCCGCCGCTGCCGCCATTGTTGTCGCTGTTGCCACTGCTGCCATTGCCACCACTGCTGCTGCTGTCGCCGCTGCCGCCGCTGCTGCCGCCGCTGCTGCTTGTGGTGAACTTACTGCTGGGTCAACAGTAATTTGCTAGGAGGGTTCTGGATGGACAGGGGACGTAGGTTGATGATACGGGTCGAGTGTCGGGACACAGGGGGTTTCAGAGAGTACAGGGGAGGGCAGAGGCACTGAGCCGCTTGGTGCAAGGCAGCAAGGGGAGGAGGCGATGGGAATGTCACAAATGGACAGTCTGAGGACTGTCTACTCATATTGGGAGTCCTTATATACACAGAGATGGTACTCTAGTAAGCGTTATTACTCTAGGGGCTATTCTTGGTCTGTCTTGTTGTTCCAATGGCATAATGCCATCTGTCCTTGGTCTGGATCATCCAACAGGTTGGGGAGGAGTTATTCTGGGTGCTTGGGGTTGTGGCGCGCTTCCTTGGGGGTTGTGGCCACTTTGCTTCTCAAGGTATTTTAGGATTGATGTAGATCTGTGGCCAGATCTGTACCTCTGGTGATCCCCTGTTCTGATCTTAGAGATATCTAGATCGTCTAGGGTCCTAGATGTGATCTGGGGATTCCCTTGGGGATTTCCCAAGGGGTTCTCTTTGGATCTATTTGTGTATGGCCTTGCTGGCGCTTTGGGGGTCTGGGGGGCATTGTGGGAGCATTGGGGTTGTCCCCCTCTGCTGGGTCGTCCCTCTTCATTGCAGGGAGGTCTCTGGACATTGTCCTGTCCGTCCCCTTTGATTCCTGTGGTTCCAGAGGTCACTGTTCGTGACAGGATCCCCTTGTCACAAACAGTGACCTCCAGAACCACAGGAATCAAAGGGGACGGACAGGACAATGTCCAGAGACCTCCCTGCAATGAAGAGGGACGACCCAGCAGAGGGGGACAACCCCAATGCTCCCACAATGCCCCCCAGACCCCCAAAGCGCCAGCAAGGCCATACACAAATAGATCCAAAGAGAACCCCTTGGGAAATCCCCAAGGGAATCCCCAGATCACATCTAGGACCCTAGACGATCTAGATATCTCTAAGATTGGAACAGGGGATCGCCAGAGGTACAGATCTGGCCACAGATCTGCATCAATCCTAAAATACCTTGAGAAGCAAAGTGGCCACAACCCCCAAGGAAGCGCGCCACAACCCCAAGCACCCAGAATAACTCCTCCCCAACCTGTTGGATGATCCAGACCAAGGACAGATGGCATTATGCCATTGGAACAACAAGACAGACCATGTCACCGCTACGGTTTCACCAGCTCACTTAGTAGCAATGGAAGGAAAGGATAACGATGAAAACGACGATGAAGGTGATGATGACGATGGCTAGTCCGAACATACACCCGTCCGTATTCCGGGTGAGGCTTGAAGAAGAGTACAACCCCTACTTAGAGCAAAGGCGACCAAGGAAGGTCCAAGATCGCGTTCACTCTGAGTGGAAAGACGAGGGTCAGCTGCAAAGACGGCTTGTCTTTGACAGCGAGCCCTGAGCGGGGGAACAACAATGTATAGCGACGAAAGGCTCGACTTGCGAGTCCTAGTGGTACATGGCACGTATAAATAGGTACAGGGGAGGCTATGCCCATAAAGCCAAGACATCGGTACATCAAACTATCACAGTCGGTGGCAGTCGGCGCATCAACCCATCACATCAGAACAGAAGGCCATATCAGAAGGTACGTATTGTGGGAATATCATAACGCCGGTTCTAGAACTTACCCCGGTCCACGGCATGCAAGCTAGCCATCCCAGGAGCCGGTGACATCACCCTCCTTCTAGACGGCAAAGCGACCTCGCTTTATGTTTTTCCCTTTTGGAGGGACTCGGGGGAAGTTCTCGTCGTCCCATAGTACTGGAGGGACCAGGTACTGTTGGCAGGCGAGGCGTTTCAATACGCGGGCCAGTTCGAGACGGCCGCGGGTGAGGGCGTACTTTTCTTGGAGGAGGGTGAGATCAGCCTCAATCTGATCCCGCTGTAACTCCATCTCTTGCGCCTTGAGGTAAGTGTCCCGGGCGCGGGTGAGGTCAGCCACGACCCCGTAATCCTCGAGCTCGATGGCGGCTCTGCGGAGTGCTTCGAAAGTTGCGGTGCGCCCCTCGATGATGGTTTGGACCCAGAGGGGGAGTGGCTCGGGGACCTCGTGAAGGCGAATGTCGGGAGACGCATAAATCTCCATGGAGTATGGCGACTTGGTCGAGAGTTCTTTGCCGGTGAGGCCGAAGGCCTTGGTGTAGTCCCCGTCGTGGAGCTTGATCCACTTGGCGGGGAGGTAGAGCCCGTCGTCCATGGGGATGTCGAAGTTCGGGATCTTGTTGTTGTTGCGGATGTACCCTTCGGGGGGCTGGTCGGAGTCGGCGTCGCCCACGAGTTCTTCGAGGCGGAGAAGTTTTTCGCGGAGGTCCCAGACCTCGGTGCTGTGGGCTGCCTCACGCTCTTCGATGGTGCGGAGGAGTCCTGCGGCGATCTGGCGCATAGTCTCCTCGGGGATGTGGGGGTTGGCGGCCAGGAGAGATGCGGTGGAGCGCGGCGAGAGGGGAGCCCCGGTGACATGAGGGACGGCATAAGAGCTGGCGGATTGGGGAGAGGAGGGCTCGAGGGCTTGAGACATCCGGTGCTTCCGTTCGAAGTGGTCGGCGAGGGTCTGAAGATGGAACTGTAGCCACGGGTTTGGGGGAAGCTCGAGACCAGGTAGTTGCCAGAAGATGGGAAGGGCGAAGAGTGGATCGACTTTGAAGGGGGCCAGGTTGGTGATGAGATGACCGCGGCGCGAGCTCTCCTTTTATCTTGGTGTAGCGGGCTGTGTCTGTGGTATTCTCGGATCAGCTCATCCGCAAATATCGCCGTTTTAGGCTCCCAGGTGTTGTCGCTATGGGGGTAACCCTTCCATTTGATCAGATACTGAAGTTGCCGGCTTCTTCCTTTGAACCGGTGATTGATGATGGCCTCCACTTCGTACTCCTCTTCGCCTCCGATCAGGTTGGGTGGCAGCCGGTGGAAGTTTGGCCCGTGAGTGGGGGTTTCGCGATAGGTTGATAAGAGTGAGGCGTGGAACACGTCGTGGACGGCCCAGGATGCCGGGAGTTCCAATTGATACGCCACAGGGGAGACCCTTTTGATGATCTTGAAGGGCCCTTGGCGTTTCGGGGCTAATTTGGAGGTCTGATACGGAAGTTTCAAATTGCTCGCCTCGAGCCATACGTGTTCTCCCACTTGGAACGTGTCTTTTCGGATCTCTCCTGCGCGCGCTGATTGATTGATGGCCGCCGTAGCTTGCGCCCTTCGTTGAAGGAGGTCATCAATTCGGGCTTCCGCTTCTTGATTATTGGTCCTGAGGATTTGATTCGGGTATAGGATAGGCCGATACCCCAATAAGGCTTGATTGGGCGTCATCTTCAGCGTGGAGTTGACTCGGTCGTTGTGGACTGCTGAGGCGATAGTGAGCCACTTGCTCCAGTCGTTCGGTTGCGCGCTCGTTACCAAGCGGAGGTATTGTTCGATCCATTGATTCGTGCGCTCGGCGAGGCCGTCGGTTTGGGGATGGAAGGCTGTCGATAGATTTTGTTGGACTCCCAATTTCGCCGTAAGGGCTCGGCCGAAGTGGGAGGTGAAATGGGGGTCTCGATCGGTGATGACCTTTTTGGGTAGTCCAAACCAACGATAGATGTTATCGAGGTACATTTGCGCAATCTCGGGTCCCGTGACCGTGGTGGAGCAGGGGATGAAGGTCGCCGCTCGTGAACAACCGTGGTCCACTATGGTGAGGATTGCATCGTGTCCGTGACTCTTAGGCAGGCCAGTGATGAGGTCCATTGCTACTCGTTCAAAAGGTTTGGCATCTGGGGGAGTGTCAATCTTGTAAATGGGGATTCTGGGGCGGTGAGTGCGAATTTTGTTCTGTTGGCATTCACCGCATCCTTCGACGTAGTCTGTGATCCACGCAGTCATACCGGGCCACCAGAAGTCTCTCTTTACCTGATGGAGGGTCTCGTCTCTCCCTGGATGCCCTGCCGTTGGCGCGTCGTGGGTGTGGGCCATGATGCGCCTTTTGAGTTCCAGATCTGGCGGGACGACTAATTTACCTGATTGGGTCCACTTGGGGACGCGATGGGACTGTTCCTCTTGCACACAGTTGTGAGCTTCTTTCCATTTGTTCATGAGGAGCGGGTGTTGCTTCTGCACCCACCGGATGTTATCTTCAAGGTCCTGGTGGATCGAGTCTAGGTCGAAGACTCGGATTCGTGACGGCGGCTTGAGAGGCTGGGGCGACGGTTCGACTGGGGGTGTTTGTGGCAGTCCTCGGTGTTCGTTGGGAATTTCGTAGTGAGAGTTTACGAATAATGCTTTCGGGAGGACGATTACTTGTTTGTTGTCCGTCTCGCCCTTGTCTTTCAATGGTGGTCGTGATAGAAAGTCCGCTGCCATGTGAGATTTCCCAGGCGTGACTTGAATGTTGAACCAGTAGTCTTGGAGGAGAGCATGCCATCGGGCTGTGCACCTGTTCAGGTCCCTTGGTTCCTTCCAGAAGGCGAGGTTTGCGTGGTCAGTGACCACTGTGAAAGGGTGTTGGGTGAACCCCAGATGGTGCCTCCAGTGTTTGAGCGCTTTGACCACTGCCAGTAGTTCTCTTTCGTAGATGTTGTAGTTCCGTTCTGCTGGGATGAAGGTGGCCGAATAGTATGTGATGGGGTGGAGGCGGAATTTGAGGGGGCGTTCTGGGTTGGGATCGCCCTCCTGCAAGAGTATGGCTCCCACGCCATACCCTGATGCGTCTGTGTGAAGGATGAACGGTTTCGTGTAATCTGGTTGGGCAAGGACGGGTCTTCTGCACATGAGGGTTTTTAGGAGTTCGAAGGCGTTCATTTGTGCGCTTCCCCAATGCCATGGGGAGGTTTTCTTCGTGAGGTCTAAAAGGGGGCGTGCGATCTTGGAGTAGTTGGGGATGAAGTACCTGTAGAAACCGGTGAAGCCCAAGAATGCTCTGACTTCGGTTACATTGGTTGGTCGTGGCCAGTCAGCGACTCCTTGGGTTTTTGTTGGGTCCATGTGAATCGTGCCGTGTTGGAGGACTACTCCTAAGAAATCGACTCGGCGTTGTTCGAACACGCATTTTTCAGGTTTTAGGTACAGGTCATGTTCCGCCAATTTCGTGAGGACGCGGTGGACGCATAGTTCGTGGAAGCGGGGGTCGTCGTCGGTTGCGATTAGCATGTCGTCCATGTAGATGACCAGCCATCCTTCTCGCAGTTCCTCTGTGAAGATGGCGTCCATCATTATCTGGAAGGTCGCCGGCGAGTTTGTAAGTCCGAAAAACATTACCGTTGGTTCGAATAGTCCTTGATTCATGATGAAAGCCACTTTCCATTCGTCCCCTTGCTTGATCCTCACGTTATTGTAACCCCATCGGATGTCAAATTTCGTGAAGAGGGTGCGCGAGCGTACTTTATTGATCAATTGAGGGATGAGCGGAAGGGGGTAGCGATTTCTGATCGTCCATTGGTTAACTCGTCGGTAGTCTTGGACTGGACGGAGCTTTCCATCTTTCTTCTTGATGAAGAAGAAAGGGGCGGCATAAGGGCTCTTGGATGGGCGAATGTAACCTTTCTTCACATGTTCTTGTACAAACTTCTTCAGTTCCTCCTGCTCGAGTTGGGTAAGGGCGTAGACCTTTCCGGGTATGGAGCTTGGGGCATCAGGTTTCAGTTCGATGGCATGGTCCCAGATTCTTGGTTCAGGAAAGCGTTGGGCCGCTTGTTCGCTGAAAACCTTGTAGTGGCGCTGGTATCAGTCTGGTATTGGATTTTTGGGGGTGTTCTGTTGCGGGGGACCCGGCCATTCGACCTGCGCTATCAGGATCGGGTCTCGCTCTGTTCGAGCGGGGGTGGTGGTTCGCGGGAGGAATTTGGCTCGTGCTGCGTCGAAACTTCGTATGATGATGGGAAGTTGGGAATGGTCGAGCCACCCTCGGAGCCAATTGATCTTGGGTTGCACAGCGGCAAACCACGGATATCCCAGGATCAACTTGTGGTCTCCTAGGTTGGTGAGGAAAAATCTCATGTTCGTGCGGTTCGAGCCCGTTTGGACTTGTACGTCCGTGAAGAATTCTAGGGAACCTCCTCGGTTGAGCGTGCTGTCTACATTGTAGACTTGTCGTGGGTGGTTCAGCCTTTTTATCGGTAAGCCTAGCCATTTTGCGTAGTTCAAATTCATAAAGTTCTCGGTTGCTCCCGAGTCTACCAGAGCGATTGCTTCAGCCCTCTTTCTTGACGAATGTATGTAGGAACGGATTGTCATTGATTTGCGCGCCGACATAAATACATCCTTCGAGGTCTGTCTAATCCAGGCTGTACAGATTAGACCGAGTGAAAATCCTGTTGCTCTCTCATGCGTTCTCCCAGTGAGGAGGATTCTTCGAGGGTGAGCGAGCGGAGCTGTTCCTCCATCCAGGCTACCTTATCCTTCGGTTCTTCGGCGACAGTTTCGTCGTCGTCGTTCCAGTCGATAAGACTGGCTTGGGTTTTCCTCTGTGGACAATTGCGGGTGAAGTGCCCTGGTTGGTTGCACTGGAAGCACAGCTGTGCTCGTTGGGGTTGACGCGGCTGGGATTGGATGGCTCGTCCTTGGGCTGAGGGTCCTGCTTTGGTGCGGTCCACGTCCATTGGGACCGGTTGGTTCGCCATCCAGGGCGGAGCGTTTGTGGAGGTGTATTGGGGCCTCTGTTATGGACTTACCTCGATCTACAGAACAAGTCTCACCTCCTGGCATCAAGATTCATCCCTTCCCTCCGTCTACCCCAATCCCCATTCCTAAACATGCCTGTATGCACTGGGCCTTCTGCAAGAAGTCTGGATGCCGATGGCATGCCTAGGCTCTCTATTGTTCTGACAAAGAAGTGCCTTACCTCGACGTTCTGTGGGACTTATTCTGGCCTACTGTACTATGCTTACTGATCCATTGACTGGATGCTTACTGATTGGATGACTGATCGCTCCCATGTTATTGTTCCAAAGTCCAAAAACGCACTCTATGATATCATAGCTTACTGATGGCTTATTGATACTTAGGAGAGGCTGACAGGCTTGAGAAGATTGCTTATTGATCGTATTCGCTACTTACAAATCCTCAGAGTAGGAGACTTGTATTTAAACCCTTCAGTGGTTGTAGAGTCGAGCCAAGCTCGACTTAATCAAACATTGGTCTTGCTGACTATCATCTCACCTATTGGAGTGACCCCTCTCATCGTCTAACCAACTCTCGCTCCCCTTGGATAATTTCCAAGGATCACCGAAGCTTAGTGATTGAGCTATATCAATCAGCACTCCAGAACAGGTGAGACGCTACTGCGAACTCTATCAAGAGTCGAGCGTCAGCGATTCTTGACAGCCTCCCTGATTGGGGTTGTGGACGTTGCGGTGGTCGTCCTCCTCGATTTGGGCAGTTAAATGGATTAGGGTTGGTCCCTCTAGGGGGGAAAGGGGTGCGTCGAGGGCCGAAGATCTGGTCTATGACTTGTCGTGACTTAACGCTTTCTATGGCCCTTTCCTTGATGTCTGTGTAAGTGTGGATAAGGGGGGGGTTTCATAACGTCTTCGGCCACTCCTCGGGGAAGGCCCTGAATGAAGAACTGCTTGGTTTCTGAGTTGCCGATGGTGTATCTGGCTTCTCTCGCCAGTTGTTCGAATTGGGATATGTACTGGTCGACTTCGGGCCATTTCATGCGCAGGGTTTGGAGCTTTAGTTTGGCCCGTTCCTCTCTTTGCGTGTCTTGGAATTGGTGTGCGAATTCGTCCAAGAAGGCTGTCCACGTGGCCGGGATGTCATCCGCGGCGTTTAGAGTGTCGAAGAAGTTGCCGAAATCTCGCGTCCAGCTGGCAACTAGGGGCCCCTTTATTAACGTGAGGGCTAGGGCTATCCTTTTGAGGTAGGAGTTCATGCCTCCTACGTTGTTATTGAGGCGAATGTAGGCTTTGAGTTCCTCGATGAAGTCGTCGGCCCTTTCGTGATTCCCGTCGAATATAGCGGGGAGTGCTCCCATCATTTTTGGGTCGATCGCGGCTTGTCCCACCGCGGGAGGTGGAGGGATGGGAGGTCCAGGTCCTGGAGCCCCTCCTCCTCCTCCGCCGCCTCCTCCTCCTCCTCCTCCGCCCGGGGGTCCTCCTGATATCGTGGTGCGTCTCATGGCCATGTTGAGGCGATTTTGTATGGAGCCGCTGGAGGCGGAGGGGATTATGGGTGGAGAGGTGGCTTGTGGGGGGGGTGCTTGTTGTGTGGGGGCGCTCGCTGACGTGCTGACGAGGGTCGCCATGGTGTCTTGATAGGATGGTGGGGCGATTGAGAGGGCTTGGACTTGTTTTGCGAGTTGATCGAGAGTGTCAGACCTTGGTCTGCCACTGGGGACTTCTTGGGAGCTTGAGCTCTCGTTGTCTGATGTTGACGGGGTGGATTTGTTTCGAGTGTGGTCCTCGAACGCGAAGTTGGGTGGCACCTCTCCTAGAGGGTAATTGAAGTCCTCGACTTCAGGAATTGGTTCTCCCCAGTTGGGGTAGGTTTGTCCTTCTCTGTGGCTTAGTATGTGCCAACGCTCTGTGGTGGCTTTCCAGTAGACGAAGGCTGCTTTGCCTTCTCCGTATTTTCCCGATGGGTAGAATAAATGTACTCCGTAATTTCTCCTCTGGGAGGCAGGTGCTTCTCTCCAAAACACGTGAGAGTTAGGTGGTGGGACGTCTTTGTCTGGGTAGTTCTCCAAGAACTCCACTGTCGGGTTGAAGCCTATTTGCGAGGCCGTGTTGACTCGAAGTCGAGTCTGATGTCACCGCTACGGTTTCACCAGCTCACTTAGTAGCAATGGAAGGAAAGGATAACGATGAAAACGACGATGAAGGTGATGATGACGATGGCTAGTCCGAACATACACCCGTCCGTATTCCGGGTGAGGCTTGAAGAAGAGTACGACCCCTACTTAGAGCAAAGGCGACCAAGGAAGGTCCAAGATCGCGTTCACTCTGAGTGGAAAGACGAGGGTCGGCTGCAAAGATGGCTTGTCTTTGACAGCGAGCCCTGAGCGGGGGAACAACAATGTATAGCGACAAAAGACTCGACTTGCGAGTCCTAGTGGTACATGGCACGTATAAATAGGTACAGGGGAGGCTATGCCCATAAAGCCAAGACATCGGTACATCAAACTATCACAGTCGGCGGCGATCGGCGCATCAACCCATCACATCAGAACAGAAGGCCATATCAGAAGGTACGTATTGCGGGAATATCATAACGCCGGTTCTAGAACTTACCCCGGTCCACGGCATGCAAGCTAGCCGTCCCAGGAGCCGGTGACAGACCAAGAATAGCCCCTAGAGTAATAACGCTTACTAGAGTACCATCTCTGTGTATATAAGGACTCCCAATATGAGCAGACAGTCCTCAGACTGTCCATTTGTGACATTCCCATCACCTCCTCCCCTTGCTGCCTTGCACCAAGTGGCTCAGTGCCTCTGCCCTCCCCTGTACTCTCTGAAACCCCCTGTGTCCCGACACTCGACCCATATCATCAACCCACGTCCCCTGTCCATCCAGAACCCTCCTAGCGAATTACTGTCAACCCAGCAGTAAGTTCGCCACACCCCTCTTTAAGACTCGTCTGCGCCTGCAGACTCAAGATTTTAATTCCTGGTTTTGGCATCTTTGGATAGCAGGTGTGGAAAGTGGAAGTGAGTTCTGGGGCATTCTTCATGTCTCCTGCAGCAACCCATGAGTTCTCTGATAAGGGGTAGCCTTTCCATTTGACTAGGTATTGTATCCCTCTGCGGTTAGGGGTAACACGTGACTTCAGGATCCCTTTGACCTCGTAGTGTCCTTCTTCATCGTCGATGATTTCTGGGGGAGGTTGGGTGAAGTTGGGGCCATGGGCAGTGGTTTCTTGGTAGGGTTTCAGAAGGGTGTTGTGGAAGACTGGGTGAATTTTCCAGGATTTGGGGAGTGCCAGTTTGAATGGGCCATATCTCTTGGGTGCTAGTTTGGCTTTGGGATGGGTTGTCTTTAGATTAGTGGCTTCTAGCCACACTGAGTCGCCTTCTTTGAAGCGATATGTGGGGCCGTTTGGTCGGGAAGATTTCATGACTTCTGCTGCATTATTTAGGGTGGGGGTGACTTCACTTCGCATCTGTTCCATGTGTTTAAGATGTTCCTCTACCGCTGGGAATTTGGTTGCAAACAGTAGGGGAGGAATGAACGTAGGGGTGAACCCATACCACACCTCAAAAGGGGGTCTTTTGGTAGCATGGTGTGGTCGTGTGTTGTGGGCAAATTCCATGAATGGGATGAGCTGGGACCAGTTGTCTTGTTGGAAATTGCAGAAGATGCATAGGTATTGTTCGAGTTCTTGGTTGACTCTTTCTGTTTCTCCATCTGTCTGGAGGTGATAGGCAGTGCTGAGGGAGAATTTTACTCCTAGGTGTTTCCAGAGTTCTTGGATTACTTTGGCCGCAAATTGAGGTCCTCTGTCTGAGATAATTTTCTTGGGTAGTCCAGTTCTTTTCCAGACATGTTCCAGGTAGAGGTCAGCGGTTTGTTCTGCGGTGATAGTTTTGTGGCATGGGATGATGATTGTTGCTTTGCTGAAGCAGTCTACTATGACTAGGAGGCTATCGAAGCCTTGTGACGGTGGTAGGTCGACGATAAAGTCCATGGTGGTAGTCTGCCATACATTGGCGGGGATTTCATTGGGTTGTAGGGGTACGATGGTTTTAGGGAGCTTCTTGGTTTCTTGGCACGTTGCACATCCCTCTACATAGTTTTTAACAAATATAGACATTCCTGGCCACCAGTAGTTTTGGTTGACTAGTTCGTAGGTTTTCCATTGTCCAGGGTGTCCTGTAGCACGAGTGTCGTGGTGTAGTTTGAGTATGTCACGCCGGAGTTCTGTTACTTTGGGTACATAGATCTTTCCTTTGTGTAGGACGAGGCCCTCTTCTAGGTTCCAATCTTCTAATCCCTTTGCAATTGTGCGAGGTCCATTTTGTAGGATTGAGGAGAGTGCTTGGGTGACCTCTTGGTCGTGGTGTTGGGTGTCTTTCAGGCGTTGGCGTAGGTCCCTATCTCCTGCTGAGACTACCGCTCCTGGGCGAGTTGCTCAGATGGCAAAAAACTTTTGGTCGAGCAGGACACGGTCTTCATTGTCGTGCTCCATCCCCTCTTTATGATCTGGATTCCGGGACAGTGCATCTGATTTGTTATGTGTTCCTGGGTGGTGTGTAATGGTGAAGTCAAATCGGCTGAGTAGGAGGGCCCATTGGGCTTGTCAACGGGATAGTTTTTGTTTGGTCATGAAGTAGCGAAGATTGTGGTGGTCTGTCCAGATGTCTGTAGTGCTTGGTGTACCTTCCAGGTAGTGTCAGAAGTGCATAAGTGCTGTCACAATAGCTAAGAGTTCTTTGTTGTGGATAATATAGTTGCGTTCAGCCGGGTTGAGGGACTTTGAGTAGTAGGCAATGGGGTGGAAGCGGTTGAGTTCATCTGCTTGTTCTAGGATGGCACCAAGTGCATATTCACTTGCATCTGTGATCAATCGGAAGGGTTTCGAGTGGTCTGGTAATAGGAGTACTGGAGCTGTTGTGAATGCAGTGATGAGTGCGTGGAAGGCCATTTCTTGTTCGTTCATCCAGAGGAATGGGGTGTCTTTCTTGGTGAGGTTAAATAGGGGGCGAGCGATGGCTGAGTAATCTCTAATGAATCATCAATAGAAATTACAGAATCCTAGGAAGGCTTGTACATCATGTACGCATGTGGGAGTTGGCCATTGTATAATGCTGCTGATTTTCAGGGGGTCCATGGAGATTCGTCCCTCTTCTATCTGTAGGCCTAGGTAGTTGATAGATCGGGCTTGGAGAGTGCATTTTTCCGGCTTTAGGAAGAGGTCAAAGGTGAAGAGTTGTTTAAAGACATGGTGAGTGAGGGTGTCCAGCTGTGCTAGGGTTTTTGCAAAGATGAGGATGTCGTCCATGTAGACTACAACTTGTCCTTCTTCAATAAGGTCTCGTAGGACCATATTCATGAAGTGTTGGAAGGTTGCGGGGGAGTTGCAGAGACCAAAGAACATGACAAGAGGTTCATAGAGTTCTAATGGGGTTTTGAAGGCAGCTTTCCATTCTTTGCCTTCCTTGATTCTGATGTTGTTGTATCCCCATCGTACATCAAATTTGGTAAAATAGCGTGCACCTTGGAGTTTATTGATTAGTTTGGGGATGAGTGGCAGTGGGTAAGCATCTTTGACTGTCACTTCGTTGAGTGCGCGGTAATCTTGGACTGGTCAGAGAGATCTGCCTTTCTTCTCTACGAAGAAGAAGGGGCTTGCTACTGGGGCATTAGATTTTCGGATGGTTCTGCATCGTAGGTGTTCAGCTAGGAACTCCGTTAGGGCTCTCATTTCGTCTGGGGTTAGTCGGTAAATCCCACAGTCCTTTCTGGTGGCATTAGGTTTTAATTCGATGCCGTGGTCCCATGGACGCCGCTGGGGTAGGCGTTGGGCGGCTTGGTCATTGAAGATGTGTTTGTACTGGAGGAACTGTGGGGGGATGATTTCTTCTAATGGGCGTGGGGTTTTCATGGTCTGGGCTAGTTGCGTGGCTGTGGTGGTTTTTGCTCGTATGTGGATTGCTGCAGTTCGGAAGGCTTGTTCAAGTTTGTCTTCGAGGTTGAGGGGGTCTTTGTGTTCTGTGGCAATAAATGCGATTGCTGCATGCAAGGGGAAGTCCAGTTCGTCGTGTGTGTCTTCATGGTTGATTTTGATGCTTTGAATGCGAATGGAGTGGCAAAGGGGTGGTTGCTTGGTGACTTTGCATGTCCTGGAGCAGCGAGATAATTCGAGGGTGTCTTTCTCCCAATCGATGATTGGGTTGTGGTGGCGTAGCCAATTGGTTCCGAGGATGATGTCATAATTTCCAATGTTAGTGATGTAGAATTCTGCTTGTTCGTCGTGTTGTGTTGGGGGTTTTCCAATCCTGAGTCGTTGGATTGTGGTATGGGATATCAATCCACCTTTGTTTTCTGAACCATCAACATTTTGGGCTGGTAGAGGTTGTCTGAGGGTTCGTAGGGTGAGTTTGTGTTGTTTGGCGAAGTTTTCATGGATTATCATTCCTTCAGCGCCGCTATCCACTAGTGCGTGTGCACTGATTTCTTTCCCACTGATTTTCCCAACAAGGAACACTTGGAGTGCAATGGAAGGAGAACGTATATTTCTAATCACTTCCGGAGATACAGGGTCCGAGTCAAGAGTATCTAGAATCGCATAGCGATTCAGGGTAGCGTGGGTGGGAAAGCGAACTGTTCCTACAGACAGTGCGGCTGTGGAACGTCTTAAAAATCTGAAGGGGCTGAGTGTGGTCGCTTGATTATGTCTGTTAAGTCGTTCCTCCAAGTTATCACTTGGGCGACAGAGACAGGGGCTTCGTTTGGCTCTTCAGGGGTTTCTTCTATTGTAGCCGAGCTTCTTACGCGAGTTCCTGGGGTGCCTTGGGGATTAGCCGAGCTTCGATTGTTTTGGTTCTTGCTGATTGTATTCTTCCTAAGACGGCATTCCCGGGCCATGTAATTAGGTTTGCTGCAATACAGGCACAACTTCTCTTTGAAGCACCGTTTGTGTTCTTGCTTCGAAAGTGGGCCCCGCGGGTTTGTCAGGTGTTTGTCCCGTTCCCCTTGATACAGATTGATCTGCAGGGGTGATTCTTCCCCTGTGGTGGTGCTTCTAGCACGCGCGGGACATTGTCCCTGGGCGCGGAATGCAGGGGTGTTATAGAGATGATAGACACGATTGAATTCACGTGCTTTCTCCACCAATTCTGTTAAGGTGGCAGGCTGGGGCAACAGCCCCAGTAGCTTGGTATGTAGTCCTTGATTGAGATTGACGTGGAAGGCATACATGCGCGTAGATTCGTCTACTCTGGCGCGGGATGCATGGGTGGACCATTCTTGGTACCATTCATTGAAGGGGCAGTTCCCTTGACGTAAGGAGTGCATAATAGTCGAGGCTTCTAGCACCGACTCGGCCAGAATAAAGTGTGCTGCGAAGGTTTTCTTGAAGGTGGCCCAAGTTCTGTAATCGATCGGCGTCTTCTTTAGCGCTTCATTAGCACATTCCCGAGCCCAGTCACCGGCTGGGGTTCCAAGTTTAAAGTGTGTCAGGGCGGCAGAGACTTTTCTGCTTTCATTGGAAAACGTTCCATCATTGAGATAGTAGTAGTTGGCTAAGTTGGACCAGAATGTCTCAGCATTGCTGGCTTTGCCATTGAATGGCTCTGGGGAGGTTCCAAGGGGTTTGTTTGATGCCGGATGTTATGGACTTACCTCGATCTACAGGGCAAGCCACACCTCCTGGTCCTGGAACTCATTCCCCCTCCTCTCGATCCACACCCATCCCCATCCCCAAACACGCCTGTATGCACTGGGCCTTCTGCAAGAAGTCTGGATGCCGGTGGCATGCCTAGGCTCACTATTGTTCTGATGTGTGGTACCTTTGTTCTGACGTTCTGTGGGACTTATTGTGGCCTGATACTGATATGCTTACTGATCCAACGATTGGATGCTTATTGATCGAATGACTGACTGTTCCCATGCTATTGTTCTAAAGTCCAAAAACGCACTCTATGATATCATAGCTTACTGATGGCTTACTGATACTTAGAAAGAGCTGACAGGCCTGAGAAGATTGTTTACTGATCGTACTTGCTACTTACAGATCCCTAAGTAGTAGACTTGTATTTAAACCCCTCAGCAGTTGTAGAGTCGAGCCAAGCTCGACTTAATCATACATTGGTCTTGCTGACTACCATCTCACCTATTGGAGTGACCCCCTCTCATCATCTAACCAACTCTCGCTCCTCTTGGATAACTTCCAAGGATCTTCGAAGCTTAGTGATTGAGCTATATCAATCAGCACTCCAGAACAGGTGAGACGCTACTGCGAACTCTATCAAGAGTTGAGCGTCAGCGATTCTTGACATAAGTTGAGCTTTAAATAGCCAGTCAAGACAAAGGCGCTGCGAGAGAAACTCCAGGGGAAACAGAAGGAGGAGCTTCGAGACTCAATAGTCGTAAGCTTCCCAGAAGACCCCGAAGAAGCAGCAGACTTCCAGAACAGGGGAGCAGACAACCTACCCCTAGAACTCAGAGGAATTGCCCTTTGGTCGATAAGACAGGACTTCGCCCAATCATCCTACACCATCCTAGGAATAGGAGGAGTTTGGGTGCCAGTGGAATACATCAACAACCAGTGGTATTACACTTACTGGAGTCTGGAGGAAAGAACATTTTGGACGACCAAAAGGGATCTCATAGAAAACCCAAACAAACAAGGTTTGGGGACATTGGCTGAACCCTACCAGACTGAAGAAGCCAGAAAAAGGGATACTTCTTTAGAAGAAGACACGAATACTGACAAGCGATCAGAATCTTCAAGAGAAAGAACTCCAATACTGCAAAGACATGGAGTGGACAGAAGTGAATATAGTCTTCACGTCGAAACACAGCTGTTGCCAGAAGTAGAAACCATCACTAGGCAACTAAAAACAATCGATATCAGCCCACAACAAAGGTTGAACGAAGCCATCGATCAGCTCATAATGGCCACAATGACTTCCACCGAAGAAAGAACTACAGATGTCACCTTCCAAAGCCTACAGGAAGGGTCCTCCATCCAAACCACCTTTGCCCCTATCCCAGTACCAGACCCAACGCATGGGAGTGGAGGTGGCGGAGGAGGAGGAGGAAATCCTCCAGGAGGAGGTGGTGGTCCCCCAGGAGGAGGAGGTGGCCCCCCAGCCCTCCAACCAATGGCCGCTGCAATGCAACAAGCAGCCCAAGGAGGAGGAGGACTGGATGGACACCCACCAGACATCTTCGATGGAAACAGGAAAAATGCAGAGTCATTCATGTATGACTTCACAGTCTGGGCCTGGATCAATTCTCACAAGAGAGTAATGGCCTGACCCCTGAGCCGAGTGGCCTTGGCCATCACCTATATCAGAGGGGATAGGGTTCAAGAATGGACCAAAGCCCAGATCCGTGCTGCCAATGATAGGGTGACTGGAGGAATGAACGCGGACAATGACCAACACTGGATAAGGTTCAAGAACAACTTCATCAGCACCTGGAAGGACGACAGCCTACTCGAAGATGCTCAATTTAAACTGTCAGCATTGAGCATGAAGAAGGACATGCCCCTACATGAATACATTTCCACCTTCAATGCCCTCATCACCGAACTAGGGTGGGACAGAAACCACCAGGGGACAGTTCGAGTGTTCAGAATGGGGCTGAAATCCTGGTTAGCCACCGCGATCTTAAGAAAGGATAACTGTCCAGCAGACGACGACCTCGAAGGGTGGCAAGAGGCCGCTAGGAAAGAGGTTGTCAAAGCCAAAAGGATCAAACAAGAAGCTGGAGGATTCGGAAGGGGCGGACTCACTGTTCAAGAGAACATGTTCCAACAATTCTTCAAGGACCACCCCATCCCAAAGAAGGCTCCCAGAGACCCAGATGCTATGGATGTAGATGTCATTGACACTAAACCCAAGGGCCGATCCCCACAAATAGGAGGACGGTTCCAACAGCTCACGGCTGAAGAGCGAAAGAAACTCATGAGCGAAGGACGATGTTTCAGATGCAAAAAACAAGGGCATATGTCCAGGAATTGCCCAGACAGAAAGACGACACCTGGGAAGAAGCCCTCAGCCAAAGTCATGGAGGCTGAAGAAGAGGAGTCTATTGTGGAAGACGACAAGGACGAAGTAATGTCCCAAGCATCCACAAAGGTCAGATCAATCAAAGGGAAAGGAGGGCTAATGGCGCACATCAATGCCTTAACCATCGAAGAAAAAGAGGAGCTGTTCGACAAACTGATCAGCGAGGGTTTTTGAGAAGTTCCAAGCCAACGGCCTGGCTTAGGAATACTAGCATGAGCAGAGAAGAACAAGAAATGTACATTAAATGACTCACTTCCATGAATGTACCATTTTCCTTTCAAACTGCTCATGCAAAGGCCGAAGAAACAGCTCTGTTGGACAGTGGAGCTACAGAAAATTTCATTGACGAGATTACCTGGAAAAGAATGAGGGTTGGAAGGCGACCTCTAGTCAAACCGATCAAGGTTTATAACGTCGATGGAACAGAGAACAAACAAGGAGAAATGACTCACTACTGCCGTCTAAGAGTCTCCTACAATGACCAAGAAGACCTCCAAGAGTTCTACATCACAAATCTAGGGAAGGACCGTCTAATATTGGGGTACCCATTTCTCCAAACCTTTAACCCAAGAGTAGACTGGAGGAAGGGAAACTGCTTGAAGGCACAGTCAAAATCCAGAGCAGCATGTACAAACACCTAGACCGAATGGTCACCAGGTGGCAAATCAAGGCCATTAAAAGTCTGGGCAAGCCTAAGGAGGGCGAAGCCATCTACGTCAGAAGGACAACCATATCCCAGGAAATGGCCAAACAATACTATCAGAAGGGCACCATACAACTACACGAGGTGCCAAAGGAATACCAGAAGTACAAGGAATTTTTCTCAGAGGAAGCAGCCAGAAGATTTCCTCCTGACCGAAACCCAAATGCCACAGTAGAATTATTACCAGGAGCACCAGAACAGTTAGACTGCAAAGTCTACCCCTTAACCAAACCGGAAACGGAAACACTGAAGAAGTTCCTTGCAGAGGAGCTAGAAAAGGGATTTATCGAGGAATCAGCTTCGCCTTACACCTCCCCTGTATTCTTCATAAACAAGAAGAATAGCGCCAATAAACGACTCATCATCGATTATCGAAAACTCAATCAATGGACAAAAAGGGATAATGGCCCCTTACCTCGAATTGACCGCCTTCTGCAACAAATGGAGGGGAAGGAAATCTTCTCAAAGTTCGACATCAGATGGGGGTACAATAATATTCCTATCGAACAAGGAGACCGACAGAAAGCAGCCTTCAAAACACCATTAGGGATGTATCAACCTAAAGTGCTATATTCCAGAATGAAAAACACCCCAGCTCAATGGACGCGATTGATGTGGCGCGACTTCAGGCCATGGAGGGACAAGTGGTTCGATCACATGGACACTTCAGCAGGCAGTTATATGGACGACTTCTTCATAGCCAGCAAGAAGATGCCTAAAGGAAAGGAAGGACATAAGCAATGCACGCATGAACTACTTGGACTGATGGCCAAACATCGATATCATTTACGACCAGCAAAGTGTCAATGGGAACAGACACAAATGGAATTCCTAGGAATCCTAGTCAAAGCAGGGAAGATGAGGGTGGATCCAGCCAAATGAGATGGGATCAGCAAGTGGCCTCGAGTTCTCCAGAGCAAGGTGGACGTCCAGCAAACCATGGGAGTCCTACAATATGTCAAGAATCGCTGACGCTCGACTCTCGATAGAGTTCACAGTAGCGTCTCACCTGTTCTGGAGTGCTGATTGATATAGCTCAATCACTAAGCTTCGATGGTCCTTGGAGATTATCCAAGGGGAGCGAGAGTTGGTTAGACGATGAGAAGGGTCACTCCAATAGGTGAGATGATAGTCAGCAAGACCAAAGTTTGATTAAGTCGAGCTTGGCTCGACTCTACAACCGCTGAAGGGTTTAAATACAAGTCTCCTACTTTAAGGATTTGTAAGTAGCGAGTACGATCAATAAGCAATCCTCTCAGGCCTGTCAGCCTCTCCTAAGTATCAATAAGCCATCAGTAAGCTATGATATCATAGAGTGCGTTTTTGGACTTTGGAACAATAACATGGGAACAATCAGTCATCCAATCAGTAAGCATCCAGTCAATGGATCAGTAAGCATAGTAACAGTGGGCCAGAATAAATCCCACAGAACGTCGAAGTAAGGCACTACTTTGTTAGAACAATAGAGAGTCTAGGCATGCCATCTGCATCCAGACTTCTTGCAGAAGGCCCAGTGCATGCAGGCGTGTTTAGGAATGGGGATTGGGGTAGATGGGGGGAAGGGATGAATCTTGAGGCCAGGAGATGAGACTTGTCCAGTAGATCGAGGTAAGTCCATGACACAATACCAAAGGAGGTTCATACCAAATTTTGCTCATATGGCCAGGCCCATCTTTGCCACCATCAAGAAAGGGCAAAAGTTTGAGTGGACCAAGGAAGCGGAGATTGCCTTGGACGGTCTTATCAAGAAGATCGAAGCCGATCCTCAAATAAGTCATCCAAACCCTGATAAACCCTTCGAAGTGGAAATAGATGCCTCAGACTATGCGACAGGGGCAGTGCTCATTCAAAGGGACAAAGCAGGGAAGCGAATGGAAGTGGGATACCATTCAGAGGCCCTCAATCAAGCAGAAAGGAATTATGACATCTATGATCAAGAATTCCTGGCCCTCATCAGAGTGTTCAAATTCTGAAGATATCTCCGGGAAGGCTCCCCGCATTGAGTCAAGGTTTACACTGATCATGCAAACCTAACCAAACACAGGGAGGCGCAAAAACTCTCCGGCAAGGTGGCCAGGTACATAACCTTTTTGGCAAGGTTTGATTTCGACATCTGCCACCTACCTGGGAAGAAGAATGCCATTGCAGATGCCTTGTCAAGAAGATCAGATCACATGCCATCAGAAGGGGAGGAGATCAAGGCGATACCCCTTCCAGACCACTTGTTTATCAAACTCATCAGACCAATGGCGGTCGAGGAAGAAGTCCGAAAACAACAGAAGCGAAAGGAGAACACTGTAATCCTTGGAGAATGGGAGACGAAGTATGGTATCCAAAGGAGAAGGGGGTACTATTGGCACCAGCAAGCCATAGTAGTACCAAGGCCGGAACAAATCCAGAAAAGCTTGCTGGAGATCTACCACGATGGCCCCACAGCAGGACACCCTGGGCAAGCTAAAACACATCAAGATCTCCGGTGATATTACTGGTGGCCGGGAATGGGCAAATTCATCGAAGGATACATAAAGGGATGTGCAATGTGCCAGTCAAATAAGGTTATACACCACAGGAACACCCCTGGACTATACCCAATCAATCCAGAACCTGAGGCGCACCCCTTCCAGACAGTAGCTATGGATTTCATCGTCAAACTCCCCACTTCAAATGGATACGATGCAATCCTGACCATCACCGATCACGATTGCACCAAAGGTGTCATCTTGATACCGTGTTGAGAGACAATGAATGCAGAAGAGCTGGCGAAGGAATACAAAAATCGAGTATTTCCCTTTGTAGGAATACCCAGCAAAATCATCTCAGACTGGGACACAAGATTCACTAGTAACTTCGCAAAGGAAGTTTGTTCCCAACTGGAGATAGAGCAGAACATCAGCAGTGCCTACCATCCCCAAACAGACGGGCAATCAGAAAGAACAAATCAGAATGTCAAAGACATTCTACGGATCTTTTGCAATTACCAACAAACAAACTGGGCAGACTACCTCCCAGTTGTGCAGTACATGTTGAATGCACGAGTATCGGCCACAACAGGAAGAACCCCTTATGATCTATGGATGGGGTATGTACCAAGGGCACATCAGCCGGAGCGCCCAAGTGAGATGCCCAGAATAGAATGGTACAACACGAGGATAAAGGAAGCAAGGCGGGAGGCACAAGAAGCAATGAAGAGGGCGCAATCATTGTGGAAGAAAGACACAAGGTTCAAAGAATATCAGAAAGACGAGAAGGTATGGCTCAAAGCAAAAAACATCCACACGACTCATCCAACTACCAAACTGAGACCCAAACGATATGGCCCCTTCGAAATCACAGAAGTCATAAGCCCTGTGGCTTATCGATTGAACCTTCCAGAACAATGGAAGATTCATAACGTGTTTCATGCAAGTCTACTAACACCATACAAGGAGATGGAGGAACACGGGCCTAACTATGAAGGGCAACTACCAGACCTAGTCGAAGGACAAGAAGAATGGGAGGTCGAAAAGGTGTTAGACTCTCGAAGATATGGGAGGGCGAAGAAACTGCAATATCTCTTAAAATGGAAAGGATATCCCGAAGCAGAGAATACCTGGCAAGACAAAAAAGATATCTTCGCACAACAACTGATTGAAGAATATCACAAAGAACATCCCACGGCTATAAGAACTGCAAGGATACAAAAGGAAGGGTCAATGGACAGCGAAGAAGCCCATCATCCCATCACAGTCCTCACCCAAGCCTTCTCCCAACTCACACTAGCCCACATGTCTACGGCCCCTTCGCCCACTCCCTCACACATCTCAGTGGTATCCACTCGCCCCAATACACCCAAAATCCTCCAAGTTCTCCCTCAGAGGGAAGATGCGTCTACAAGCAGGGGAGGAAGCATCCCTAGTGTCGAAGAGCTCCAGGTACCGCCAGGGCTTGGAGTCACCCAAGTACGCGAAGGATCATTGGCACATTGGGAAGGTAGCAGTGCCGGAGGTGAAGCTTTGGGGCTCCAAGAACCTGTCCAGCCTGCCTCCAAATCCCCTGATGAAGGGGCAAGAGGAGCTGGCGCAACCCTCACAGAGGGGCAGACTGGTCTCCCACCTCAGACACCTGCCAGTACCAGCCGATCCCTGGAGGAAGAAATCACCCCTACCCCAGCCTCGCCACACACCACCACCAGCCAACAAGCCACACCGGAACTGGTGGGTCACGAGGGAGACCAAGAAGAGGACGACCACCCAGGAGAGGGGTGGATTAGGTGGAACCTGAGTCGCAGTTCCACCAAAACAGAAGTTCTACAGGAAGACACATATAAATGGAAGGGAGCTAAGTACCAGAAGTTCCTCATCCAGAACGGAGACCCTAAGGTGTTTAGCACCATGGGGAAAGGGAAACCAGAATACGGAGAAAGCCTCCACCCTGCCCCCAGCCGGAGGATCTTCCCTTGGGAATGCAAGGAAGAAGACCTAGAGAAGTTCCTACCGGAATACTACTTCCGGGACCGATCATTGATCAGAGGAGCAGAACTGGTCAATGACAATGGAATTTTTGCAGAGATGTATCACCTCCAGTCTTCAGCAGTCGAGAAGAAGTACCTCGACCTAGAGCAAGAATGGCTCAGCAAGGAAGCACAAACACTCACTAACAAGTAGGTCGAACTCGACCGAAAGAGGCGGAACGTCAAGTCGGAAATCCAAGAAGCAAAAAAGTACCTTACCGAAGCTCAAGCCCTGGAGAGGATCAGAGAGGCCTACGACAACAGAAACCCAAAAGCATTGATCTCCCCAGGAGAAGGAGGGGATTGGTTGATGAGCATGGGGATGGGGCAGAGGTATCATTTACCCCACACACCAAAAGTCCTCGAAAACTGCCACTATCATGGCTTGGGAGCAGGCCATACAGAGGATCAATGCCATGACCCTCATAACAAGTGTCGACCTGGAGGGCTCTGTGCGATCTTACCCCGACATATTGGCAAAGTACCTCGATGCCCCTATGCATACCTCCAAAGCAAAGGGGAGGAGGTAAAGAAGCAGGAAAGTCGAGACCGCATTCAGAGAACCTTGCAGCCCTTTCCTGCCGCTCCCACTGATCCATCTCCCACTGGATCGGTGGAGACCATCCAAGGAGTCCGTGGCCAGCTTCCTGGAGAAGGAAGTCAAGATGCCTCCAGCCCTCACTCGCTTGCTAGATCCAAGGGACCGAAAAGGGGGAGAGGGCAGTCAACCCCGCGTCGCATGGTGGCATCCTCTGCTGCACGCAAAGGGAAGGGATGAGGGACTCCAACTCTTACCCCCAATGAGGACTCCTGACTCGGCCCTCACGTCCTATCTCAAGATAAGTTCCCTATGACCGACGAATACCTGACCATGTGTCAGGAGGTCTGGAACTGCACCAGGAAACATGCACAAGACGCCTACCTCCTCACACACATGGGGGTTATCGTAGGACTCTTTTGCGTGAAACAACGAGAGAAAGAAAGGAAGGAGAGGGAGGACCGGGAGAAGGCGGAGGCAGAAGGGGATTACCACCTCGAAGGAGGAGGAGACTATGATGATTACATTGACTGGGAGGCCCAAGATCGAGGTAACTGAGAGCTGTGGAAAGCTCGACCTTAAAGAGGAGATGATGTTATGGACTTACCTTGATCTACAGGGCAAGCCACACCTCCTGGTCCCGGAACTCATTCCCCCTCCTCTCGATCCACACCCATCCCCATCCCCAAACACGCCTGTATGCACTGGGCCTTCTGCAAGAAGTCTGGATGCCGGTGGCATGCCTAGGCTCACTATTGTTCTGATGTGTGGTACCTTTGTTCTGACGTTCTGTGGGACTTATTGTGGCCTGATACTGATATGCTTACTGATCCAACGATTGGATGCTTATTGATCGAATGACTGACTGTTCCCATGCTATTGTTCTAAAGTCCAAAAACGCACTCTATGATATCATAGCTTACTGATGGCTTACTGATACTTAGGAAGAGCTGACAGGCCTGAGAAGATTGTTTACTGATCGTACTTGCTACTTACAGATCCCTAAGTAGTAGACTTGTATTTAAACCCCTCAGCAGTTGTAGAGTCGAGCCAAGCTCGACTTAATCATACATTGGTCTTGCTGACTACCATCTCACCTATTGGAGTGACCCCCTCTCATCATCTAACCAACTCTCGCTCCCCTTGGATAACTTCCAAGGATCTTCGAAGCTTAGTGATTGAGCTATATCAATCAGCACTCCAGAACAGGTGAGACGCTACTGCGAACTCTATCAAGAGTCGAGCGTCAGCGATTCTTGACACCGGAGTTGCCATAGTTGGTGTGCATGTGACAGGTGGTACTGGGTGTTACGCTCCTGCGGGCGCAAGGGCCAGACGTTGGCAGTTTGAGGTCCGGGTGCGCATTAAGCAGCACTAGAAGGTCTTCGTCGAATGGGGGCTGGTCTCCCTACTCAGCGAGCACTTGCGAAGCAAGGCTTAAGTCGATAGGCAAGTAAATGCGGTCTGTGCAAGGGTCTAAGTTGACGATGAAGTGATCCCCCTCCTCGGAAGGTCCTTGCCAGTAGTTCTTGAGTCAAAGTTGGTCCAGTGGCCTTCCCACTTTGTATGCCAATGACCAGAAAGTTGCAAGATTGATTCTAAGTCAGGCTTAAGGCCCAACTGTGAGTTATACAGGTTTATATACATGTCGCAGTCCGTCTAGGACGCTTGGTGAGTCAGGTAAGTAAGAATAGTAGCAAGTGGCCTTAAGGGCTCTTGGGTCAAGTCAGAGTAGTAAGCGAAGAGACAATAACAAGTACTAGGGTCTGAAGGTAGTAGTGATGGAATGAGTCACGATAGCTAAGCGAAGGTAAAATGATGGTAGCTAGCGGAGAAGTTTTATGGAAGGGTAGGTAGGTAGTCTGAGGGCGTAAGAAGTAGCAAGTGAGGTAGGAACAAAAAAAGGGGGAAAGATGGGTAGTGGTAAGTCCGAGGGGCAGATCGTAACATCACGCCCTTCCTAAGGAGCTCACTTACACGAGAGCTAGTCTTCTTCCATCGTGGTGGGGGACATGCCAAGGTCCTGAGCCCACATGTAAGGGAAGGCATCCAGCGGGGTGCCGAGACGTTTGGTGAGGCGTCCCATGGCAGGGGCTGGGCATTGGAGTCCATGGAAAGTGAGCCAGCTAGGGACTGAGCACTTGTTCTCATGGCATTGAACATGGGGGGTAGGGCATTGGAGCGACTCGTGGCCGGTGCTCTGGCAGTAGCAGCAGGTTCCTGCCGAGGGGCAGTCTTTGCCAAGGTGGTGGCTCTGGGACTGCATGCATTCGAAGCAGAACACGGGCTCTAGCATTTTTGGGCGGTGATAAGGGGCAAGCGAGTCTGGGAGGAGGATGTGGGCGTCTTTAGTGTGGTGTTTGGCGGGCCTTGGCTGGCCTTGAGGGTTGGGACATGTCCAACGCGATAGGGTCTTTCGCTTTCAGGTTTGACTGCATAGACCTGATTGAAGACCTGGGTGCAAGCCTTGGCATGGATGAGGTGATGCTCCACTCCGACTAGAGCCTCTGTGTTTTTGAGTAGCGCTTCCTCGGCAGCTTGGAGACGGCGGAGCAGTGTAGCGTGGCGCGCTTTGCGTGACCTATAGTGCACCAGGTCCGCAGTGAGGCCAGGGTCGGCGATGTTGTGGACTGCCCGGTCTATGAAGTCCCTCAGACTGGACTCAGGGTGGAAGACATTGAGGTGGTCGTCCCTGATCTGCTTGTCATTGTCGAAATTTGGTTGAAGTTGGGGGCGAGCATGGAGGGCGAGGCAATAGATAGGGCCGTTTTTATGGTTAGTCCCCTCCACATATGTTTCTTCCCCATCGAAGATGTAGCGGATGTAGTTGGTGGTGACTTGATCTTCCCCGTCGTCAATAATGACTGGGTAGTGGTCGGTTTGCCCAAAACTGTACTCAATCCAGTTGCCACCTGGATGTTCTGGGTGATTGGTGTGCTCCTCCTCCTCGTTCTCGCTCGAGTCGGGGATTGATATGGCTGAGGGGGAGTTCGCTGCGATGATTTCGCCTTCTTCTGGCAAGAAGGGTGCGATGTCGGTCATGGTGGCTGTGGATAGTCTTTTGAGGAACGTGTAGAGCCCCTTCCGAGCTTCCCCTACGGTGAGGAAGTCGGCTAGGTCCGTGGGGGTCTCAGGGAGCCGAGCGAGTTTTCTGATCGGTGGCACGGCGGTAGAGTAGCCTCTATGGGTAGAGAAGGACTGGGGGTACGCCCCGTGGGCTTCTGAGTATGCCCTCATCCCTTGGGCCCAGCACCATAGTTGCCGCAGTTCGATCTGGTTGACAAGCCCAGCGCCAAGCCCAGCAGTAGCAGCAAGAGCAGAGCTAGTAGTAGGAGGGCTTCTCGGTTGATTATCAGGATGGGGGCCGGACTCCCTACTTGGCGGAACCTGGGGACCTCCGGTGGAGGTCCTGTTATCATCATGTGGGTTGCTTGAGGTGGTATCGGGGTTGGTAGGACTCGAAGATGGTACGGGGGCGGTCGGGATGTGTTCTTGCGAGGGGGCATTGCTTTGGGCCATGTAGTGGTTCTTAGTGGTTGTGGTAGGGGCAGTAGTTGACACGACAGTAGTAGGAATGGACACCGCTGTGTTCTTTCTCAGAGCGGTGGACGAAGATGTTGCAATTGGGGTATTTGCGGACTGCTTCTCCCGAGAGGATTTGGGTGAAGG
>WTXJ01000119.1:0-106244 GCA_022376545.1 Russula dissimulans
TGGAGGAGAGCGTGCCATCGGGCTGTATGCCTGTTTAGGTCTCTTGGCTCTTTCCAGAAGGCGAGGTTTGCATGGTCGGTGACCACTGTGAAGGGGTGTCGGGTGAATCCTAAGTGTTGTCTCCAGTGCTTGAGTGCCTTGACTACTGCCAGTAGCTCTCATTCGTAGATGTCGTAGTTCCGTTCTGCGGGGATAAAGGTGGCTGAATAGTATGCGATGGGGTGGAGGCGAAATTTGAGGGGGCGTTCTGGGTTGGGGTCGCCCTCCTGCAAGAGTATGGCTCCCACGCCATATCCCGAGGTGTCTGTATGAAGGATGAACGGTTTTGTGTAGTCGGGTTGGGCGAGGACGGGTCTTCTGCACATGAGGGTTTTCAGGAGTTCGAAGGCGTTCATTTGTGCATCTCCCCAATGCCATGGGGTGGTCTTTTTTGTGAGGTCTAGCAAGGGGCGTGCAATCTGTGAGTAGTTTGGAATGAAGTACCGGTAGAAACCTGTAAAGCCTAGGAACACTCTGACCTCAGTCACATTGGTCAGTCGTGGCCAGTCGGCGACTCCTTGGGTTTTTGTTGGGTCCATGTGAATTGTGCCATGTTGGAGGACTACTCCCAGGAAGTCAACGCAGCGTTGTTCGAATATGCATTTCTCGGGTTTTAGATATAGGTCGTGTTCCGCTAGTTTTGTGAGGACGCAATGGACGCATAGTTCGTGAAAACGGGGGTCGTCGTCGGTTGCGATTAACATGTCATCCATGTAGATGACTAGCCACCCTTCTCGCATTTCTTCTGCGAAAATGGCGTCCATCATCATTTGGAAGGTCGCTGGGGAATTTGTAAGCCCGAAGAACATCACCATTGGTTCAAATAGTCCTTGATTCGTAATGAAGGCCGCTTTCCATTCGTCCCCTTGTTTTATCCTCACGTTGTTGTACCCCCAACGAATGTCGAATTTTGTGAAGAGGGTGCATGAACGCACTTTGTTAATTAGTTGAGGGATGAGCAGGAGAGGGTAACGATTTCTGATCATTTATTGATTGACTTGTCGATAGTCTTGGATGGGGTGAAGTTTTCCATCCTTCTTCTTGATGAAGAAGAAGGGGGCGGCATAGGGGCTTTTAGATGGACGAATGTAACCTTTCTTTATGTGCTCTTGCACAAATTTTTTCAACTCTTCTTGCTCGAGTTGGGTGAGGGCATAGACCTTTCCAGGTATGGTGCTTGGGGCGTCGGGCTTGAGTTCGATGGTGTGGTCCCAGATCCTTGGTTCTGGGAAGCGTTGCGCAGCTTGCTCGCTAAAGACTTTGTGATGTCGCTGGTAGCGGATCGGTATAGGGTTTTGGGTGGTGTCTTGTCGAGGGGGACCTAGCCATTCGACTCGTGCTATGAGAATTGGGTCTCGTTCTCGTTGGGTCGGCGTGGTGGTTCGAGGAAGGAATCTGGCTCGGGCCGCATCAGAGCTTCGTATGATAATGGGGAGTTGGGAATGGTCGAGCCATCCTCAGAGCCAGTCGATTTTAGGTTGGATGGCGGCAAACCATGGGTATCCTAGGATTAGTTTATGGTCCCCTAGATTCGTGAGGAAGAACCTCATGTTTGTGCGGTTCGTGCCCGTCTGGACCTGTACGTCCGTGAAGAACTCTAGGGAGCCGCCTCGGTTGAGGGTGCCGTCCACATTGTAGACTTGTCGGGGATGGCTCAACCTTTTCATTGGCAGGCCCAGCCATTTTGCGTAGTTCAGGTTCATGAAATTTTCAGTTGCTCCGGAGTCTACCAGAGCGGTCGCTTCAGCCCTTTTTCTCGATGAGTGTATGTAAGAACGAATCATCATTGATTTGCGCGCCGACATAAATACATCTTTTGAGGTCTGTCTAATCCAGGCTGTACAGATTAGACCGAGTGAAAATCCTGTTGCTCTCTCATCCGCTCCCCTAAGGAGGAAGACTCTTCGAGGGAGAGAGAGTGGAGCTGTTCCTCCATCCAGGCCACTTTGTCTTTCGGCTCTTCGGCGACGGTTTCGTCGTCGTTCCAGTCGATGAGGCTGGCCTGGGCTTTCCTTTGTGGGCAGTTGCGGGCGAAGTGGCCTGGTTGGTTGCACTGGAAGCACAACTGCGTGCGTTGGGGTTGGCACGGTTGGGACTGGATGGCTCGTCCTCGGGCTGAGGATCCCGCTTTGGCGCGGTCTACATCCATTGGGACCGGTTGGTTTGCCATCCATGGCGGGGCATTGGTAGAGGTGTACTGAGGCCTCCCTGGTTGAGGTTGCGGGTGCTGCGGGGGTCGTCCTCCTCGATTCAGGCAATTAAACGGATTGGGGTTTGTCCCTCTTGCGGGGAAGGGGGTGCGTCGGGGGCCGAAGATCTGGTCTATGACCTGGCGTGACTTGATGCTCTCTATGGCTCTCTCCTTGATGTCTGTATAAGCGTGGATAAGGGGTGGCTTCATAACATCTTCGGCCACTCCTCGAGGAAGGCCTTGGATGAAGAACTGTTTAGTTTCCAAGTTGCCGATGGTATATCCGGCTTCTCTGGCCAATTGTTCGAACTGCGAAATGTATTGGTTGATTTCTGGCCATTTTATGCGTAGAGTTTGGAGCTTTAGTTTGGCTCATTCTTCTCTTTGAGTGTCTTGGAACTGGTGTGCGAATTCGTCCAAAAAGGCCGTCCACGTGGCCAGGATATCATCCGCCGCATTGAGGGTGTCGAAGAAGTTGCCAAAATCTCGGGTCCAGCTGGCAACAAGGGGGCCTTTTATCAAGGTGAGGGCCAGGGCTATCCGTTTAAGATAGGAGTTCATGCCTCCTACATTGTTATTGAGGCAGATGTAGGCTTTGAGCTCCTCAATGAAGTCATCTGCTCGTTCGCGATTTCCATCGAATATGGCGGGAAGCGCTCCCATCATTTTGGGGTCGATCGCTGCTTGTCCCACTTGTTACGCCCTGCGGTGCGTAAAGGCCAGACGTTGGCGGTTCGGTGTTTGGGTGCTTAAGCACGCTCTACGTTCGGGGGCTGGTCTCCCTACTCAGCGGTTCGGGCTTGGATAGCGGTCCAAGACTTGGTTCGAGAGCCTGACGCACACTAGTGCTGCTCTATCTGACGATGCAAGTAAATGCGGTGTGTCCACGGTCTAATTCGACTACTAGCGGGTGCTCCGTCTAGTATCCCACACAGCCGGGGGTCGGTGTCACAGTCAGTCGTTCGTCGTACCTTCGCGAAGGTGATTCGGGTCTTCAAGTAGTCTGAAGGGATCGAGTTCACGCTAAGTCACAACGCAGACTTAGGTATAGAGAGAAGAGGGTTCAACTGGGTATTATCCCTGAAGACTACTGCTTGTTGATACAGGTTCAACTAAGTCAGGCTTAAGGCCTAACTGTCTATCGTAGGGGTCTTTTATAGTAAAGAGGCATGGTCCATGCGCGAAGTAAGGGAACTACAAGGCGAGTCTGAAGGAGGCTGAAGACGAGTCTGCTAGGTGAAACGAGGTGTTAAGTACATCAATCGTAAGTTTTAAGCGAAGGGATGATAGCTATGAAACGAGGCACTTTGAGTGTCAACCGTGGCGCACAATATATGAGTCAACTGTCATGAGTCATGAGTCTGGTCTGTCACGGGGTCAAGGAGTCATGTGATAGTGAGAGAAAAAAAAGCGGGGTCCGTTCCAGCGGATCGTAACACCACTGCTGGAGGTGGGGGAATTGGAGGTCCGGGTCCTGGTGTGCCTCCTCCTCCACCACCTCCTCCTCCACTGCCTCCTCCTCCTGGGGGGCCTCCTGATATTGTTGTTCGTCTCATGGCTGTGTTGAGGCGATTCTGTATAGAGCCGCTGGAGGCGGAGGGGAGTATAGGTGGAGATGTTGCTTGTGAGGGGGGAACTTGTTGCGTGGGGGCAGCTGTCGACGTGCTGATGAGGGTTGTCATGGTGTCCTGGTAGGACGGTGGGGCAATCGAAAGTGCTTGGACTCGTTTTGCGAGTTGGTCGAGGGTGTCAGACCTTGGTCTGGTGTCTGGGGTTTCTTGGGAGTCCGAGCTCTCATTGTCTGACGTTGACAAAGAGGAGTGATTTCGGGTGTGGTCCTCAAATGCAAAATTGGGTGGTACCTCTCCCAGAGGGTAGTTAAATTCCTCAACTTCGGGAATTGGTTCTCCCCAGTTGGGGTAGGTTTGTCCTTCTCTGTGGCTCAGTATGTGCCAACGCTCGTTGGTCGTCTTCCAGTAGACGAAGGCTGCTTTGCCTTCTCCGTACTTCCCTGATGGGTAGAATAGGTGTACTCCGTAATTTCTCCTCTGGGAGGTGGGTGCTTCTCTCCAAAACACGTGAGAGTTGGGCGGCGGGATGTCCTTGTCCGGGTAGTTCTCCAAGAACTCCACTGTGGGGTTGAAGCCTACTTGCGAGGCCGTATTGACTTGAAGTCGAGTCTGATGTCACCACTACGGTTTCACCAGCTCACTTAGTAGCAATGGGAAGATAGAATGATGATGAAGACAATGATGAAGACAATGATGACGATTGCTACTCCAAACATGAACTCGTCCGTGTACCGAGTGTGACTTGAAGAAGAGTACGACCCCTACTTAGAGCAAAGGCAGTCAAGGGAGACCCAAGATCGCTTTCACTCTGAGTGGAAAGACGAGGGTCAGCTGCAAAGACGGCTTGTCTTTGACAGCGAGCCCTGAATGGGGGAACAACGATGTATAGCGACAAAAGACTCGACTTAGCGAGTCCTACTGGTACATGGCACGTATAAATAGGTACAGGGGAGGCTATGCCCATAAAGCCAGAACAGCAGTACATCAAACTATCACAGGTCGGCGGCGGTCGGCGCATCAGAATCAGTCAGATCAGAACGAAGGCCCATCAGAACGTATCGTAAAAGCGGAAGCAGTAACACAGCCCAGTTGCAGAACTTACCCTGGTTCACAGCATACAAGCTAGCCGTCTCGGGAGCCGGTGACATTTATTGTGCTCACTAATCCCCTTTCTATTGTCTGACTCATCCCTCACCTTGCTTATTGTTCTCTGACTCACTACTTACAAAGACTGATGACCCATCACTTACCAAGCCTTGACGGCCTTCCTATATAAACCCTTGTAAGTAGACTATTGGGCCTTAAGCCTGATTTAACTTGAATCTTGCATTCTTGTGCTCAGTAGCTTCTAAGAGGGAAGACCTCTGTTTGACTTCTTCAAGAATGTCTCAAGGAATCAAGGAACCCTCTTATCAGCAGGGAAGCAACTTAGCTTTGTCACAGAACTTACCAGAATGACTTAGAATTCGTGGTAGAAACCACTCCATGGAGGGACACTGTTTCAGTGGTCAACTTAGACTTCTACACACACTGCATTTACTTGCATCAGGACCAGCCTCTTATGAGAGTGCTCACTGAGTACAGGAGACCAGCCCCCATCGAACGAACTAGTGCTTGCTTGAGCAAATACCGAACCAACTTGCCAACGTCTGGCCCTTGCGCCTCACAGGAGCATAACATGGTCAACTGTTACTTCGGCAAGAGGAATTTGATATAATAGGACTTTCAAGAATTCTAGCATGTCTGGCAGTGTGAGAATGAGCTGAAATCCGAGTGCCTTATCAGTGATGGGACAGCCAAGGGTCGTCAGGGTTTGTGCCGCAAGCAAGATTCAGTTTATTTGGGGCTCGATAGGCTCCAATTCGGTCAGATTACTGCAGTAGAGGTCACTCATAAGCTGTGCAGCCTGCATGTCGCCTTTTCCCTGGTAGTGATTCATTAAACTATCCCAGCACTCTTTGGCGGTGGAGCACAAGACAACCATGTTCATTGGCTCCCCTTTGAGGTTCATCACGATCTGCTGAATCGCATCGCAGTCGCAGGATACCCAGTCCTCATGGGCATCAGGGTTGTCAGATTCATCAGGCTCAAGATTTTGCCTTCAATGATTTTCCACAGGCCCCGGGAACGCAGCGCCACCTTCATACGGTACTGCCAATGCACGAAGTCGGTTCCATTCTCATCGAACGGTGGGACTTTGGTTACTCCAGATGAGTGTCTTGATTTAGACTTAGAGTGCCTCGATTTGGATCACCTAGAAGTGGTGCACCAAGAGCCTTTAGAGCTTCTGGAAGACGATCTGTTGCGATGCCTCCTTCAGCACGATCTGCTTCGACGATTCCTTTCGGGTATCCTGTCAGATCGATCCTGACTCAGGTGTGGTGGTACATCTCTGCCCCTTCCACTAGGTGTGAGCAGGGGAACTGGGGAGCTCTGAGGCTTGTCAACAGGTGACTCAGGGCGAGAGGCAGAAGATTGTCCACACAGCGGCTCTATGACTGGGGCCGAGTGCGGCCTAGCAGTGGAGCGTGTGGTAGGTGCCATGTGAGTTCGTTTCTACTCTTTAGAGAGCAGGTCTCATAATCTGTTATGCTGAAAGGCATTCTCAGTTCTTGGATAACGAACTAGAATTTATGTCTATGTACCTGTTATGCCAAAAGGCGTTCTACATGCTTGTCAGCTATCGTAAGTAGTAGTAAAACGATGTACTAACCTCAGTTCTCAGATAATGAACTGAGGTGTGCGAACATGAGTGCTGCGACTTAAGTATTGTACTGTACCAGCTACTAAACATCTCAAGAGACATGATAATACCTTCAATCATACACGAGAGTGAAGGGTAGGACACGAGAAGTAAAGAAAGGGTGAAAACACAACCTTCTGTAAAGAACAACTTCTTAAAGTAGCAGATCACTGCCTCGAATGGTCCATTTTCTAACAGTATGAAGCCAGGGGGTCTGAAAAAAGTGAGAAAATGAACCAGAATTGATGATAGCAATGCACCAGAAAATGTCCCCATTGCAACCTCCAATATAATTTGTGCCTCACGTGCAGCATCCTCGATGGCCTTCTGGGCCTCCTCCTTTTCAGCCTTCTCCCTCTGAGCTTGGGTCTTCTCTTGTCACTCAGCTTCCCGCTGTGCATGAAGAGCAGGATGTGTGATGTAGCATGTGCTTGTCTTGACAGTCTATGCTACAAAATTGGCCTTCTAGCCTAGCCAGCCAGACTTGACAGCTTGCAACCTTTCCTCATACTCTTCACCAGTATTGTAAGCCTGTTTTTCTCGAATGGGTGCCATAAGATCCAATTTAGTGGGGGATTGATGAGGACTGAGGACTGCCCGGCATGGCCACACAGCAATGCACCACCACATGACAGTCACATGATGTGCCGAAAATGCCACACTCCAAACTTAGATTTCCAGCGTGACAACCCCTCGTTGAATCCAAGACAATGGACTCCATGGAATCTCATTATTTTGCCTCCAAACTTTACAGGTGCGCTCTCCTTAATCAGTACATTTCCCTGCAATCACCAATGGACCTCTAATAACAGTTGTTGTGCGTGCATTCAACATTGGCCGATTGAACAGTGGGTGACAAATCTGGCCAGTTGAGCAGTGGGTTACAGTACTGTCACCCACTGCTGAACCGGGCAGCTTAGTCATCCACTGCTGAACCAGGCAGTCACAAATTGTCACCATGACTGAGCACTTTTTTTCAAATCCCGATGCAAACTTTATTTACAATATCAACATGCAGTTTCACAGAGTGTATGGAGCAAAAGGGAGGGAGGGAATAAAATTGCAATTGAACATGAACTATACTATGCTGCGTGAGAGATGGGATCCACCCGCCAGCACCAACCTTGTTGAAAGAGCCCAGAGAATCTGGGATCCTGCTGGAGGTCTGGGTTTGCAGACAGGTGGGCCTTGGTTTCGCTCGAGTGGAGGACTTAGCAAGATCTGATTCAATGATCGATAAGGACTGAGGCCTGAGGACTGCACAGCGCAACAACTGCATGGTAAGCATGGCAGTCACATGATGTGCCGAGAATGCCGGTTTCATGCTACGCTCCAAAACCTAGATTTCCAGCATGACAAACCCCCCTGAACCCAAGACAATGGACTCCACAGCATCTCATTATTTTGCCCCCAAAACTCGCAGGTGAGCTCTCCTTAACCAGTTCATTTCCCTGCAATCACCACTATATTTCTAATTACAGTGTTGTGTGTGTATTCAACACTGCCCGGTTCAGCAGTGGATGACTAAGCTGCCCGGTTCAGCAGTGGGCGACAGTATGTATAAGCTGCGGCAGAAACGATATGTCATCATTTGTCACTTTTATGGGAAGGACGATCGTGATAAGCAACTTGAGGCTTAAAGGTGTCTGATGTCTGATTCTTCTTGGGCCCAAAGTACCGTGGACATTCTTACCGAGATCACCAATCGATCTGAGGAGACACACTTGAAAGCGACTCATCGGTGGCTCGTACATATCTACTCATGTCCTAATTGATAAGTACTTGACCTCTGGTGTTGGTTGAAACTAGTACAGGCAAAAGGACGCCCAGTCCGCCGAGGTGTGCATGATGATCGATGAGCGCTGAGCATTCGAGTTAGGAGCTGAGTAATGTTAGCAATCGCATTGTTTCCACACGCGAAGCACAACCGACCCAACGAATCACCAATTATAGAGCCATGAATAAACTTCCTCGAGTTGGGGTTTGCCCTGACAAGGCCCCAGGGTGATGCGGCAGTCACGGATGGCGGATGAAGTGCGCATCAACGATTACAGATCAGAATTAGTATGGCTTAGATGATATAAGTTACACGAATGACGCAAAACTATGCCTATGATTGTCCGAGAAATCAGGAGCAACGTAAACCGGATAAATGTAGGGAAGCATGGGCACGAAAGACCATCAGAATCCATATCCTAGTTTGGATTTAAAGGGGTCGATCACATTTCTTCGGAACCATGATTTATTCACAGTCTCAGAAGCCGGCGATGATCCCCGAGAAGGGATGGTGAAGGATGTGGCGGGGGTCACCATTGTCGCCTGCGTGGATGTAGTGATGGACGCCGAGTGTGACATAGAGGAGGGTGTCGAGGAGCGAGGGGGTGTAGAGAACCCACCTGACGCCGTGCTGTGGGATGTGGGCTGCGGCTTCCGGTTGATGAAAGGTTCTCTGCGTCCAGGAAGCCCACTAGCCAGTGAAGCATTTGAGGACGACCCAGTGGCGCTCAGTAGAGAGGTCTGGGCTTGCTCCAGTGGAAGAGTTGAAGTTGGAGTGCCTGAACGTGCCATACTGATTATGGGACTGTGCGAACTTCGCATCGACGCTCGAGACATTTTGAGGGATAAACCATTCTTGGTGTTACTTGCACCGACAGGGGAACTGATCGGAAGTGTAGAAGATGGTCCACGACCACGGGAAGGATTGCTATGTCCATTCGAGGTGTCGCGGCCTCTCCGACGATCGGGGTTCACCCCGTGATGGTCATAATCCCATAACTCTATACCACTGTCAACACGATTAGCACTAAGCTTGACAGGTGATTGCGAGATGTGCGAGGTTGAGGCTCTGGACGGACTTGCGCTCTCGGTAATAGAAGATGGTCGCGCATCACTCGCACTCTTTTGTTTATGTCGGCTGATGAGATCTTTGGTCTTAATCCTTGTGGAGGTAGAAGTGCCATTCCGCGTCGATAACGGAGGGATTGCAACGGCACCACTAACCGGTGATGTCGTCCTTAAACCTGAGGAACGGCCGTTGGATTCACCCCGAGTTTCTGTCGCTCCTGCGACGAACGAAATGTTAGTTCGGGAATTGCTAAAGTACGTCTCAGCGGCCTTGCCTGGACGAGCCACAGCGACATGGTCCGAAACATTGCTGTTGTTAGGCACCAGGCTGATGATGGGTTGTAATTTTATCACTGGCTGATACAACGACCACACAGTTGGATGTGACGTCATTTGCTCCGACGAGACCATCGATTTTCGTGGAGATACTGCCAAATCTTTGACGGGAACTATCGAGGACGTACGAGGGGCGCAATTTGGCAGTGCTGAGGGGGAGTGTGTGATGGCGGTATCGATTTTCTCCGCTGTAGCTGCTACCATTGTGCGCGTAGCTGAACGCACCCCGTAAGGGCCTTTGGGAGTGCCTCGAGCTGCTGGAATCGCCGGAAGGTTTGACGATTTTGCTTGGAAGGAATAAAATGGAGCCTCAGGTGTTCTATCTCGGGATATTGGTGCAAACCCGCTCCGGTTGGGAGCCGAATTGTGCGCGGGTTTCTCTACTGGCCACGGTGCAGGCTTATCAGGCGACGATACAGTTGGGACCATCTGTCCAGCGAGAGCTGTCGATCGTCGCGATGCTCCTGTGGGTCTTTGAGGCATACCGGGCGTACTTTTCGCCGCTGGTGTAGAAGAAACAATGCCGCCCTGCACCAATGGAGGGGCCAGACCTGCAGCGAAACTTTGGTGGTATCTGGCCCGATTTTCTGCTGAGGGGTTGGAGGGCTCTACTATTGAGGTACGAGATGTAGCATTGCCGTAGCTTCGGGTTACGCTGGCGGCAGATTGCTCCACTGATTGTATCATGGGCTGACCCGATGACGGCACAGTCGTTTGGGGGTTCACCTGTGTGGACAAGGTCGTCGACCGTCGCTGCCCGGAGGGAGTCACCATCCTCCTCGGATGGCACTTTATCTTGGGCCGCGAAGATAGATCCATTTTCACATCGGGCACGGAGATAATATTTATTGGAAGTATTTTTTCAGCGAACGACGGCGCGCGAGGGTCGGGGGGAGCGGCGCGCACTGGAGGGCGAGGGGCTTCAACTTGGGTATGCGCTCGTGAGGAATTGGGGGTCCCATACGGGGGGATGCTGCTGGATGCTTCACGTGGCTTTGAAGGAGTGCGGGGCTGCTGAATTGGAGAGCGCGACGCTTCGACCTGAGAATGAAGACGTTCTAAGGGAGATGGGCTGATACGTGGATTTGGCGTGCCTCCTGTAGGGGATGCGTTCTTCCCCATCAAAAGACTCGGCTCCGCAGGAGCGGCGGGCGGAGGTTTCACCGCTAAAGGGCGACGAACTACTTCGACGTGAGAACGCACACGTTCTGAAAAAGGTGGAGTCATATGGGGAGCGGGCACACTACCCATGAGGGATTGTTGACTCCCAGTGGGAGAAATATGGCGCCCAATAGGGCGTGCAGCCGTAGGATAGTCTATTTCGGTCCCAACAGGGGTGGGATCCGGGGCGTGAGCGGTGTGTTCGAGGGTGGGTGAGCTACTCCCCGGAGTGGGAGGTTTGGGAGGTTCAGGGGCATTCGGAGGGTGGATCGCTTCCACTTGAAGAACGGTGTCGTTCGAAGAAGTCGCCCTACTTCGAGTGGGTGCAACAGTGGCAGGATCCGGGGTACAGCCAAAGGGTGGTGTGAGCGGTCTGGAGGCAGAACCCCCTAGATGAGCAGTGGTGTGAATGACTTCTGCTTGAGGAGGAGCGGATTCTGGGATGTTATCGGGAGTGCACGCGGTGCTCGCGAGAGCGAGCGAGCTTCTTGCGAGCGAGGTAGATGATTCAGGAAGGACACGCGCAGATTGATAAGGAGGTTGTGAGGCTTGGGTACGCGGATGAATATCATCAGGAGTATTTCCGAGAGTAGGGCGCACGCTACTATTGGGAGAAGGTTCAATATTATTGGGGGATAATATGGGAGATTCGGAGGAAGTGGGTGCGGGAGCAGGCAGGGTTTGAGTGGGAGCTTCCTCATCCTGCGAGCATCTACTTTCCTTGGCAGTGAGAAGCGCGGGCCTCTCAGGAGGGGACGCACTGTGGGCAAGAGTTGGCTGACTTTCCACATCGGGAGTAGATGATCCAGGAGAAATACTGGTGGGATGAACCGGAGAATGAACGACCGGCTCAACCTCGTCAGTACTTTCTAAAGAAGGAACGTTAAGAGTAAAAGAGCCGTTGTCCTCCACAAGTGATCGATGATTTTCATCATCACTTGGCACTTCCTTAGAAGAAAGGTTGGCAGTGACATCGGAACGGACGGTATCCAGGGAGGGATAAGAGGGCTGAGGGCTTGTAATGCCAACAGTCGGAACGAAGGAGCTATCCAATGATACTAGGCTTGGCACTTCTCCCGCAGAAACGTGAGGACCCTCGAGCAGAGGTACTGTAATAGTATCATTATCAGGCCCGAAAAGACGGGGAGGATCAGGTGTCGGGACTGGAGAGCAACGTTCCTATGGTACCGAGGTCAATAAACTGGCCAGAGTTAAAGTAAAGGACAATTACCCAGCCACCTGTAACCTCGATATCGAACGCCTCGTCAGGCGAAGTTTCAGACCGTATGAGCCAATCGACGTCTGGAAAGTCAAGCGCTCGGTCCAACACCTCTGTCCATTTCGACAGATCCTCTTCAGGTCGCCCGCCACCTCTCTGCCAAATACAAACTTCACTGGTAACCCTTGGACTGATCCGATCGGCGGCTTCAAGAGTCCCTTGAAGGTCTAATTACTAGGTAAGAGTCGACCCGACTGATCGAGGAAAATGTAGCTTGCCTTTCAATATGATAGCGTCGTGAGGTTTCCAGATGTTTCCGTACGTCTTTGAAAACTTCTCGTAGTCGACGAAGATCTGGCCGGCCCGATCCAGTAGTACCAGTACAACTGAGTCCTTCTCAGGTCTGAGATCCTGGAGAGGTTCGAGCTTAAATTGATCATCGTAGGCCGATGCTTGATCAGAAAGATCCCTGCTAAAATAGAAGTGTGGATTTTGTTTGAGACTGATCCGCTGATCCTCAGGCAGTCGGCTTAAAGTCCATAGTAACTCAGATATCTTTACGTCGGGACCCAACTCACCTTTAATTCCGCGGAATCAACGATGATAATCGCGGGGACGCAACGTAGGTAGGTACTCACAAGTTACGACGGGAGCTTCTCGACGGTCGGTGGGTGACTTGAGTATTTGAAAATGGACCTTAACTAGAGAACGCGAAGACGGAGAACCTGTTTTCTGAATGCGTGTTACTGACACAAGGGTAACAAAGCGCATTTGAGTCTTACATTAAGACCAAGACGGGTAGATAGTCGCTTATGCGTTTTCATGATGCGGCTGTCCTTCTGAGCAGCATCCTCGATGATGTTCTGTACATCGCCTAACACGCTTCTACGATATGTGGGCCCACCTGAGAGCAAAACGAGGTGTTTGACACGCACTGCTCCTCTGGGTGATGCCATGCGGCATACCAATCCAACTCCTCTTCCGCGGTAGCAAAAGCGGTATCGGCGGCCTCGCTACGTTCCTTCCCGGCGTCAACTGCGGACTTTAGGGCGCTCTCGACAGTTTCGAAGAGGCTGGGGGGACCAAGGGATCAGTACGGATAATGGGTGATTGTGCGAGGTATCAGAACCTTCTCAAGGCGTCAATTTGATCTGGTTTCCCTGGAGAAATCTCCAAGAACAGTCTAGAGAGTTGTATCATCGCAACAGATCGTTTTTGATACGCTCTTCCTATGTCTTTGACATATTTTCGAAAGCTGGCAATATCACCAACAGCGAGGCTGACCGGCATGGATGGAGAGAGGATGGGTTCGGGTCGTCGAGAGATGGGGGAATGGATAAGGGAAACGCATGGTTGCCCTCCGACCTTGCAGCTTTCTCGTCACGGAGGGAGTGTGAAAGCCAGGTGGAGGGGATGACGGCATGTGCATGTGTTGGCCGTGTGTTGTGCTTTTACCCTCCGCCCCGGGCTCTTGTCCTGTTCGTTCTCCCTGATTCTTGTTAGGGCCCGTCGCCCCGTTTACCACGGATACATCTTGCTTGCAATCCCATGACACTCTACTTTTCACTGCTGAATGAGAGATTTCTCCGCCTTCGATCCAATTCCGCTGTTGGTTCGACGTGCGTCTGCCGCATGTCGGCGCATGCATGTTACTTTGCCATGATGCAAACACACACAAGTGCTGCATAAGGTTCTCAGACCCCTCTGTGACACACCGAACCTCATTCTCTCCGCCCTTTTGACATCCCATATTCACCTCAGCGTCGCAATGTCGTACACACTCTTTCGAAGCCTTACACATCTTGAAAACCAGGTGTTCCCTGCGACAGAATCTATCTGGCAACTCATAGAGACCATCGCTCGCGACGTAGTTCAATTTCGTCGCAATACACAGGTGTCATACCATTTTGTTGATAGGGCGCGATCCATCTGTGATATTATCAATGCCCTTATCCGAAAGGTTGACGAAGAAGACGACTGGGATAGCTACGACAAGTTTACGGAGGCGATTGATTTTCTGGAAGAGTGCGCCCACCCTCCGCCTCGTGTCTTGGATGCTGATGCTTTGCAGACTTCTGCTTGCTTCGGCGGCAACTATCCAGGACGAAGTGCAACGGTACCTCTGTGAGGGAAAGGACGTTGATGGATGTATTACTTCAGCAACAGTTTGGGAGAGCAATAGGGAAAGACTAAGAGAACTCTTGAATTCCTTTGGTACTAGGCCGGAGTTTGTGGTGCGCTTTCTTTCATGGGGTCTTGGTAATAACAGTTTTGTAACTCCTGAACGCTCCGTTAGGAACTGTTACCTGTTACGGATGACCAAGAAGCTACCATTACAGAGGCTGAAAAACATGACGATGCATCTCTTCTTCTCGAACTATACCAGTCTATTAAACGCCATGCCTTTCGACAATGCACAGAAGGGTCAGTTTTTTCTCGTCTGTTAATTTTGATCATCGGTGACGTTCATGTGTAGTTCTGTTCCCCAACTGATCGAGCTAGTGAACGGCCAGCTGGCGGACCTATACGCATTGGCCCAAAGCGAAGTGCTCGATGACGTCCGTTCGTCCATTTTTCAGAAATTCGATTGTCAATGACAAGGTCTTCAGGTACTGGCCGTTTTTACGATCAAAACGGCCATGCTTGTTTTTGGAATCATGGAGATTTCTACAGATTCGCACGCAGACAAGAACCGTGTCCACCACCTGAAACTCGAACCCGTTTGGGATGCCGCACATAAGTCAGTCGGACGATAATATCAGTTTTGAATTATTGATTAAGGCCTTCGAAGTCTTCTCGTATTTTTCCATGACATCACGGAAGGTTTAGACGTCGAGGTTGAAGAGATCGAAGAGAAATATGATTCTTTTCTCCAAATCCTCAGAGTAAGTGTTCATTTCCCCGTTCACGACCGGTGATCCAATTAGTCACCCTCAGACGATACCTGATGCACCACTTCCGGTGTCATACACAAAACTAATGAAGCAAGCCGGGAACATTCGCCGCCCGCATCTCGCGCAAGCCATCGCCATCATCTCTTTGTGTCGCTTCCTTGCAAGACATTACGAAAACTTGACAGAGGATCAGAGGACCGCAACGAACGTCGAGCCACTTGAGGAGTGCGTCATCGATCCTGTGGAGGTGCCCTGACCTTGCTACCCGGCTCACTGTTCGCCCAGGGCTTGCCAGGGAACTCTCGTTGCACTGCAGGTCGCAGCGGCCTCTGTCACGACGCTAAGAAACTTTGATATGAACGCGCCAGAAAACTCGGGAGTTGGAGGAGTATTTATCGTTGCACGGACGAAGATTCAAGATTGTTTCAACCACTTCGGGGTGGGCACCACTCTCACCCACGAACCGCAGGTCCTCATCAGACTTACTGCGTTGTGATATACAGTTGGCCGACCATTGGACTCACTACGAGAAGATCTTCCAGCAGGCTGCAGAGAAGGATAGGTCGCGTACAGCCCAACTGAGCGAGATTCTTGCATCTGTCAGTGATCATCCTGCTCACTTTTCGTTGACTTACCTCTGAATTGCGGTCACTGACAGCGCCCATCCCGCATTTCTGATGGTACTTCGGATCTTGTGCGAGTCAATGTCGAGGTTTGCGATGGTAGTCCCACCGGTACCATCATCAAAGTCTTTTCTGGTATGTCCTCTCCTCTCCTGGATATTTTCTTCTCATGAATTCCTGATCCGCATGCCTACAGTGAGTGCAGAGCGAGAAACCCGCCTCCGTGCTCTACGCTGGTATATCTCCAAAGCCCTCGAACCACAAGAATCTACTCGTGTCCTACGCGATTCCTCTTTTCTTCTGAGGAAGACGGCTGATTCTCTGGAGGGTGACAGCCTCGTGCCCTGTCGCATGCACACCTCCATCGAGGACGTTACACGAGCGCCAGCTTGCGATCTAGTTCTCGTTGTATCCTAAGAATAACGCTTACACCTGGCCCCCCTACTGTCTTATAATTCTGGAGGACCTCATCTTTGACATACCCCCGACTCCCCTAGTTCTGTGTACCATGAATGACCGCACTATTTGGTGTACGATATAACCATCCATACTTACTACTTTATACGTTGAACTAAACGTGGATCGCGTGACATGATACTGTGGTTTTGTAATGGAAATACTCAGGCTGTTGCAACGGTTCGCTGTTCAACGTTCAACGTTCAACGCTCGACGCTCGACGTCTAACAAATGCCTTGGAAAAGTCGCCGTTTTGGCTCTCTGATCCCGGGTCGTCTGCCTTGACATCCCCAACTTTGGTTTATTTCCAGGACTCGCTTCCTGTCGTTCTCACGTGTTACTGAGGGTGTATCAATTGTGGATTACAATGTATACTGTACCGCATGATCGCGATAATACTGGTAGTGCTCCCAATCGATTGATTCCTAATCGATGCCACAGCCTTCACCCTCGGAATGATTGATCGTATTCATTAGGCCATTCACTCCACCATAGCCCAGTGTGGACCCGAGATTAGACTAGACAGGTTGTAGCTCTTGGGACTTAAGCGTCCTGGAATGGGCCCCGTCAAGGGTTGAAGCTCAATCATCTCGTGATGGGACTCGTGTTAAGGGAATGGCAGCACTAATATGTTGCGGTCCGCGATTTAGACTTCGATCTAAGGTTAACCCGGCGCTCTATTCGTGGGCCCACACCCAGCGGACAACGGGGTGATAGTGGACGCGCAGTGGTAACTGTATTTCATCGGCTCATGCCTGCGCCAACGCATCCCTGTTCATGCGCTCCGCCAGCTCATCCAGGAGGACCTGAAGTTCCTCAGCTTGGCGGATGAGCTGCTGCACACCCGCGCTCTCCTGCGCGAGAGGAACGTTCCCTCGTACTGCCTGCTCCACAATTGTTTGCCATGTGGTACCACAACGCGCGAGCTCATCCGTCAGCTCGTCCTTGATGCGGCGGCAGGTACCTGGCCCATCATAGCCGAAGGCGGTGTACAGCTGTATGCACGTCGCGCCGGCTCGACCGAACGCCAATGCATCCGCGCCAGACGCGATACCGCCACAGCCGATAATAGGCACTTCAGCAGGGAGGCGCTTGCGTAGACCACGGACAACGTCAAGTGCAAGGGGCTGCAATGGCGCCCCAGAGAGACCGCCTTGCTCTGCGCGATTCGCTGATAGAAGCTAGGTATGAGTATGAAACAAAGCAAGGGCGATGATGTGAGATGCCTACCACCGCGAAGATGTGCAGGACGCTGGATGGTTGTGTTTGATACGATGACACCATCGATTCCCTTGGCCATGCCGACTGCATCGGCTATGCCATCCAGTCCGTGGGAATCGAGATCCGGTGATATCTTGAGGATGAGCTTAGGACGCCGCGTTGACGACGTAGAGGCTTCGTCACGAGCTTGAACTACGCTACGCAATAGATGCGCCAGCAAGTCTCGCTGTTGCAGACCTCTGATAGCAAGGTCGTGTCAAAGAGACGATGACAATCATGGGATCGAATATACCGTAATCCCGGCGTGTTAGGACTGGAGACATTGATGACGAGCACATCGGCATATTGGGCAAAGGCATGGACACCTAGAATGAAATCGTCAGCTGACTCTTGGTGGCTTTCTTTGTTCTTCCCCAAGTTGACCGCGAGGAGCCGGCCTTGTCGTAACGAGGCCAAATGATCTTGATCAGTGGAAGGAAAGACAGGGAGGCGTGCACGGAGACGTGAGAGAACCGAAACATGACCTTGCGAAGGAAAACCGTAGCGATTGATTAGAGCGGAATCTTCGGGCAGATGAAAAACGCGCGGAGACGGGTTGCCAGGCTGAGTCAATCAGCGCATAGGATGTTTGATGGACAGGAACATACGCACTTGGGGCTTTGGGGTGACGCTTCCAACCTCCACCCAACCGAATCCAAGATTGAAGAGGCCTGAATTGTCACGCGTCGGAGAATAAATGAAAGGTCAACAAGTAGGTGATCAGTTATACCGTCAATTGCTCGTCCGTCTTTGTCGAACCCCGCTGCAAGACCGACAGGGTTCGACAGTGTTTGACCCCAGAGCTGAAAATAACTGTCGGTTAAATTTCGTAGGCCATGCAGCACTGGTGGGCCTTACTTCTGTTTTCAGTCGTTCATCATCTGGAAGCATATCTCGGGGACCGAAACCATTTTCCAGTGCGCTCACTGCCAACTTGTGGCCCGATTCTGGGTCCAACAAATTGCGGATGACAGGTGCGATCAAGTAGCGATGGATGGCGGCGCGGGAATCAAAGTAGTAGACGCCGCCGACCCCAGCGGTGAATGCGAAGAGGGTAATATAGGCCGCTGTCTGGAAAGAGGGTGTAGACTTGGAGGCCGAGGTGAAGTTGCGCTGAGTGCGGATGGGAGGAAGTCGTATAAGACGAAGAGAAGCCATGTGAGCCGCGTTGGCCGAGCAGCGCCCGTTGGCCTTGGCCTTTGGCCGACAATCCCGAGTCCGAGAACAACAATTCCCATTTCATTGCCAAACAACAAACGTTACTGTAATACTTTCCACCCATCCTCCAAGGGAGAGACAAGCGAGCTCCGTTGTCAAGCGCAACCATCGCGCATCCTAATGTCCACGCGCCACGACCTGCCCGCCTGCCCTGAGCCAACGAGTGGAGGATACAACATTGAGGCCTCATCAGTTCCATTACCCTCGTCAGAGCTTCGTATCAAACATGCAGACCTTTGGTTTTGCGACGGTTCTGTCGTTCTCCAAGCAGAGTCCGCCCTCTTTCGAGTTCACAAGTCGCAGCTCTCTCGCCGTTCAATCATCTTTTCCGACATGTTTACGCTTCCACAACCTCCTGTAATGACAACACATGCTACGCTCGCCGACGAAACTTACGAAGGTTGCCCAGTCGTAAAGCTACACGATTCAGCAGAGGACGTGGCAAACTTACTTCTCGCACTCTATGATGGCCCGTTCGTTTCTGCTTTCCTTTTTCATTCAGGGTCTTCATATGTCCGCTAACGCCTCCGGCGCACGAATAGAAAGTTCGGCAATAATGACCCTCAAGACTTTGTCATTGTCTCCGGCATCCTTCGACTATCGACAAAGTATGCGATAGACTCCCTACGATCGAAGGCTATCACCCATCTTAATATCGCCTGGCCTACTACACTCAAGGGTTGGGATGCACGTGAGGACAAGGCCCACGCTTACGAACTCACAAGCTTAACGGAACATGCCAGTCTCTACCCTTCCCCGATCGTATGCAGACCCATTCCATTCGAAACATTGTGACCAATGACGCCGTTGTTCAGGACGTCATCAATCTCGCACGCCTAACGAACGCACCGAGCTTGCTACCTGCAGCATTTTATGACATCTCGCGTTACACTTTCGCACAGATCTTTGAGCCGATAGATGACGAGCCATCCCGCTTCCGTGGCATCGTTGGCGGGGGAACACTATGTGCGGACGATATGCGGCGGCTGGCATTGGGGAAGGAGGCATCCGCACAAGCGGTGAGCACAGTAATCCACGGGATGGGTCGTGGGCCACTCGCGCACTCGCGCAAAGGCGCATTTTCGGTGCATCCTCGCTCCCCAGCACACTCGCCGGGTGGTGTTTGCACAACACCGGGGGCGTGCCGACGCGATTTTGCAGAGTTGGTCGTGCTTGCAACGCAGCATTATGTTTGCGACCGCGAGCGCGGGTACGCGGACCCGTTGTATGTTGCGGAAGAGCTCGGTGCTCTCAAAAGTGCCGACGTTTCTGAATGCCGCGCGTGTGCACGTGCACTCGAGGTCTGGGCCGCCAAGGAACGTGAGCGGATGTGGAAAATGATACCTCTGTGGTTCCGCTTGGATTCATGAAGATGTTTGTGGTGTACGATTTTGTGGACCTGCACTACCACAATGTAAATGTATCCCATCCCACAGTCACTAGTGTATTAGATCAAGTCACATGCTGGCACGTGTCGTGTATGTTCGGCGCTGTCTGGTTGTCGTGATGTCTTTTAGGGTTGTTTCACCAAGAATCACATTTATCACATCTCGGTGTGGAAATTAGAGTGGTGAAGGCTCAGGTACTTTGGACGATTAGCACTTCCGATGTCCGAGAAAAGAACACGGACCAATGGTTGTCAAGTCGACGGGTGAGCCTGTCCCTCGTTGTTTCCGTCCGGCGATAGTCCCAAAGCTTAGCACATTGTTCATTGCCTGACTCCACTCTGTGTCCCTCTAAGCGTGTCCTATTCTTTCTATGCCGGGTCAAGGATACATTGTGCTCGACCAAAAATGGCTCTTTGGTCATGAATTCGGACACTAGTACTCAATGTGGCCTGTGCGCGGTGGTCGATCTATTGTCCTTCCCCCACCCTGGCATACTGCTGCTCCCGCCTTTCTTCGATCAACGATCGCCTTTATGTGGGTCGCAAAGGCCCTTCCACGCATCACATAAGGGAGCTGAGTGAATATAAAGCGACTCCTTTCTCCAGGCTTATCTGCCCCACTCGTTCCTTCCAATCTCACCTCTCCGGCGCTTGACGTGCCTCCAATCTCTTACCTACTCACACAAGAGCTGCGCTCACCCATCACCTTCTCTTCTACTCTAAAGAGGCTTGACCTTTATACGTAGACATCATGGTTCACTTCTCCACTCTCCTTCTTGCTTTCTCGGTGGCTGGGTCTGTGACCGCCGCGCCCTCACGTTTCAGCAAACGCATTGCCCAAGTCATCTCTGACTCGACCCCCAAGTGGGAGGCTGCTTGTGTGAGTTAAATCGATACCATGTTTGCTTGTGAACATGTTGTCATGACCTTCGTTAGAATGCGGCGGGAGGTGCCCAGCAATGCAATTCCATAGCTGTTAACGCTTTCGGTACTCTGCTCGCCGCTGCTGGTGACTGCGATCAGCAGAATAATGCAGACATTATGATGGACCTTTCCAAGAAACTCAACTCACCAGATATGATCAAATTTGCCCAGATCTTCACACAGCAACCGCGCAACACCGTATGTATATCCCATCTTTTCTGTACAGAGCTTTAATCTTACATCTTTGGTATGGCAGCCGAACTCTGTCAGCGTGCCATACTGCCAGAATGCGCCACGGAACCAGGAACTGAACGGGCTTTTCCAGTGCCAGTTCCAAGGCGCGAACCCTACTCAATTTACGCGTGGTCTCAAAGCCGGCGACCCGGGTACGATCCCATTTGGCCAGACGAACATCCTGAACCCTGCAGGCAGTTGCCCTGCTCATCCGTCTGGCCCGATCGCCGACGGAACGCAGCTTGTCGACCAAGTGTCGTCTCCTGGCGTCCCTTCAGGAGATAATGCAGGCGACAGCAACGCCAACAATTCATCATCTGTTCCTACCACGTCGTCACCCCCCCCTTCCCCGACCGGGTCATCAGATGTACCTTCTGTCATTTCGTCTCCGGCATCTACTCCATCTCAGGCCCCGTCAACCGGCTCGAAGGGCTTTGCTGTTCAGAATGGCCAAGATGCACAGGCGCTCAACCAGAAGTTCCAGACACTGACAAATGACAGTACCTGCCAAGGTAATGTGATTTGGATGTGCCGGGGGTACGTTTGCTGACCTGATTTGTGGTAGGCAATGAACAAGCCTGCGTTCAGGGTCAATTTGCGCAATGTGTAGGGGGAAAGTTCGTTACAACGGCATGCAGCGGAAACGAGCAATGTTTCGCGCTCCCCCTTGTCAACTCTCCCGGAACCAGCGTCACCTGTGACACACCGGCTGACGCCAACCAACGTATTGCTACGGCTCTTGCTTCGGGTGGCCAATAAGCTCGCTCTGAATCGAAAAGTACCCATTACTCTGACCCTCGTGAGAACCCCATGTTGAATTAGCATGTATTGTATCATCAAGTGATGTGTACGGTAGTCAGCACAGAATACAGTAACTTCTATTCCACCGTGACCTCACGTGACATGCCAGACACACATCATCAATGAGGCGCTGCATTACCGTGGGCTACTTCCATCATCTTGCTAACATGGTAATGGCATTGGGTCGTTTCATGCGTTTCATGCGTTCTGCCTTTGTCCCAGCGGCCACCGTCATCGGATTTTCCTCTTTCCTGACGTTCTTTTTCGTTCTCTATCAGCCCACTCGCGGACCCGGCGACCTCCAACGGCTCGGTTGGCAGTCTTGGGATATTGTGTCCCCGCCACCGACTCCGGACTTTCCAACTGGCGTGGATAGTGCCGACCACGAGGCAGAGAACCCATCACCACCGACATCGGGAGATCACGGCGCCGATGTTGATTGGTGGAACATCACTACCAACACTACAAGTCCCATCGACACCGCGAGCCTTCCTCTAGATGTATGGGCTCCGTTGCTTCCCCACGATACTGGATGTATGCCATTATTCGTCCACTGTTGCCCAACATTCGAGCTGAGTATTATACCAACAGTATCTGAGATTACTGTCGTTCGATGTGTGTTTGATTTGACTATGGTTGATCTATGCGTGCCATCCTCCTCCTCGTCGGAAAATGCCATCAAAGGGAAATGGGTGCGTGTTCCGCGTGATCTTAACCTCCAGTCTGGAATGTGGCACTTGGTGAGAGATCTTGCTTTGCTCACCACGTGGACCTAACTTCGGTGCGGTGCAGCTTTTGTATTATCGACGTACTCGTCGACGGGATGTACCGCTTATATCGGATATTCAACTTCTCTCATCTGGTGTTACGCCGTCTGGCGATGGAGACTGGGTCAAGGCCCCGCTGTCCCTCCGCGATGGCATTGTTCGCGCGCAGCCCCTGTTCTTATGGTATCGTAAAGACAAAATACTCCAAGATATGTCGGATGATGAGCATCAATCCTTGATAACGGAGCTGGATGTTCTCTACGGTGAAGGCGAACCTTGGTACGGCTTCGAGAGGCTGTCCCCGGCGACGACGGAGAAGTCGGCGCGTAGCGAAACCGTATCGATCGCTGTGCGGCGCGGGGTAAGACGTGCGTTATTTTGTCTTCAATACGCCTTGGGCCCTTCTCATTCAACCCTCAGTGCCGCCACGCGCTCCTCCCCTACATTTCTCGCGTGATGGGCGCTTCAAAATCATGCAGATCGCCGACCTCCATTTCTCCGTCGGAGCTGGACCTTGCCGTGACCCATCTTCCCCATGTGATGGTGGCGCGTATGCATATACTGAGTCGCTTATCGAACGCGCTCTCGACAAAGAACAACCCGACCTAGTTGTCTTCACAGGGGATCAACTGAATGGACAAGGTACAAGCTGGGACGCCACGTCAGTACTTGCCAAGTTTGCCGCTCCGGTGATTTCACGCCGAATCCCATGGGCCGCTGTGTTTGGGAACCACGACGCCGAAGATGCGCGCGGATCAGGGTTTCGGCGAGACCAGATCAAACTTATGCAGGGACTTCCATACAGCCTTGTGCAAGCAGGGCCTGAAGACATTCATGGTGTTGGGAATTACGTACTCAAAGTGTTGAGTGCAGATGCCAGCAAGACGCACCTCCTCACACTGTACTTCCTTGACTCGGGCGCTTATGCTTCCGGCTTCATGGACTGGCTCGGCTTCTTGCAGCCTACTGAATATGATTATATACACCAGGACCAGATTGACTGGTTTATGCAAGAGTCGGGTGTGTTCTAGTCTATTATATTGCGACTTGGACTAAACGAGCGCGTTTTAGGTTCGATAAACCCTATCATTCGGCCATTCACGCCCGACGGTTCCAAAGATTTTGGCAGCATCTGGGAGCGGCAGCAACACCCGCCGGCGCAACAGAAACTCGCAAAGCCAAATGCTCTAATGTTCTTCCATATCCCTCTGTAAAGTCTTGTCTTGGGTTCTCAACGTAGTTTGGTCACCCTGACCCGTGTACACAGCCAAGAGTCCTACGGAACCCCGGACGCAGACCCGCGCACCGGACTCCCTCTCGATGTCGGCTCATCCGACCTGGAAAGACCGGGCTCGGCGAAGAAAAATGGTGGCTTCTTCCTGAACGGCCTGATGCGTGCCCTCGAAACTCCACACCGTGGTGCGGGTGGCATACCCGAGGTGAAGGTTGTCGGCAACGGCCATTGTCACGGTAAGGTCGTGTGCGCTTTCTCTACACCGTTGTTGATGATACCCTGCGCTCTAGTGACAGACAACTGCAAGAGGGTAAAGGGTATATGGCTTTGCTTTGGTGGTGGTGGGTGCGTAACGTCATTCGCTGGCTGTCCGTTTCTCGTGATGCATTCTCATTTACGGTCATCAGATCATTCGCTGGATACGGTAAAGTTGGGTATGTATCACTTATTTTCCCAAAAGTACTGTTCTGTCTGGCTAACGGCCGTGATAGCTTTGATCGGAGATTCCGAGTATACGAGATCTCAGACTATGGGGAGACCGTTCGAACATACAAGCTGCTGGCAAACGACGAGATTGTAGACGAGATGGTCCTTTCTGGGCGCGGAGCACCGGAACCGTATGTGTGGTGATTTCTGGCTTTGTATAGCATCGTATAGCGTCGTATAGTATGGTAACATTATTGTTGATTGTATATATGCACCTTCTTTATGAGGTTACCCCCCCAAAAAGAAACTCCGACAAAAATTTGGCGTTATCGACCGTTGATTCGTTCGCAATCTTCTTCATCACCTCTCTCTTTTCTTTTACGCCCATAATGGATGTATGCGCGATTCAACTTCCATTTTCTCAATCGAGTCCTCACGGCGCACCTTTTCTAGCATCCTTTCGTGCAGAATCTGCACAATCGTCTTCTTCAATCCACTTCGAATGATACAATCCAACTCAAAGTTGTGAGAAATCGTCGCCCTTTGACCCATGGAATTACACCGTTCACATCGCATCCCTTTCTTAGGCAACTGCTCAGCTCAACAAAGAGTTTTACAAAGACCCAGCATGCATACCTGCTCTCGCGAGCATCATCGCAGACTCCCCTGAGATCCCCGTCAGTACACCTCCTAGTTTTCGGCCTGTAGGGAGTGCCCACTTCTGCCTCTTGTCCGTTTCCAGGTGAGGCAGCTTGCTGCCATTGAGATGCGCAAGCGTATCTCTGCCAACAGTGGCAATCTCTGGTTGCAAGTCCCACAATCAGATCGTGAACACCTCAAAACCAACCTACCTGAGATTGTCCTTCGCGAGTCAAAGTTCGTGTCTTTCACCACTATGCCGAACCGTCCCGTTAACGCCTTCCTCTTGTCCAGTGCCCTCGTTCGCCACTCCACTGCCCGAGTCATCGCTGCTATCGCAGGTATTGAGATGCCCGTCAACAGATGGCCCCAACTCCTCCCCTTCCTGCTCGAGACTTCGACATCTTCCCAAGTAACCCATCGCGAAGTCGGCATTTATATTCTCTATACTGTTCTGGAAACTATCGTCGAGGGTTTTCAGGAGCATCTGCAAAGCTTCTTCAAACTTTTTGAGACCCTCCTTCGAGACCGCGAGAGTGCCGAAGTCCGAGTGACGACTGTCAGGTGAGATGTCCTTCCTTATCATATCTGTTCTGCGTTCTGATTGTTGCTAGATCCCTGGGTACTATTGCTCAGTACATTGATACTGATGATAAGGCCGAGATCGTGGGTTCCAACGAACGCCTTTGTTCGATTCTCGCTAATTAAGATATCAGAAATCCTTCCAAAGCCTTCTTCCGCTCATGATCGAGGTCCTCGCCCAGACGCTGGAGGCAGGAGACGAGGCAAATGCTCGCCACCTCTTTGACGTGTTTGAAACCCTTCTCATTCTCGTCCGTACTCGGTCCATACCAACCTTATTTGTGCCTAACACCTCCGTAGGAAATACCTCTTCTGAGTCAGCACATCCCTCAACTGGTCCAGTTCTTCATTCAAGCTAGCTCTAATCACAATGTCGAATCCGAGTTACGTATCCTTGCACTCAACGCGCTTAATTGGACGGTCCAATAGTGAGTGTTTCGCGATGCCTTATCTCAAGCGCTCTTCTTATGCCATTTTCCCAGTAAAAAGTCCAAGATTCAGAGCAACAACCTAGCCGCCGCCATCCTGGATGGTCTTATGCCCATCACAACTGAGGAGGAGCCCGAGGACATCGACGATGAGGCCCCTGCTCGAGTAAGGCTACCAGTTTAAACATGCTTCTCACTGCTGAAGGACCTATTGTTTCAGTCTGCTTTACGCATTATCGACACTCTAGCTACCTCTCTTCCACCGACGCAGGTTTTTCCAGCACTTCGTGCCCAAATCCAACAATACTTCTCGTCACCGAATGGCTCATATCGTAGAGGTGCCATGCTCGCGCTAGGAGTCTCTGTTGAGGGCTGCAGCGAGTATATGACGCCACTCATGAGTCAGGTGTGGCCAGTGATCGAGGCTGGCCTTCAGGACGGCGACGCAGGTGTGCGAAGGGCAACGTGCGTCGCAGTGAGTTGCTTATGCGAATGGCTTGAGGACGAATGCGTCTCGCGCCATGCGGTGTTGGTCCCTGTACGTCCTCCTACGATTCGCCTAAGTTCGGACGTGTATCTGACTTGTATGCTTAGGCAATTATGACACTTGTCGCTGACCCGGCAACCCAACGATCAGCATGCACCGCGCTCGACGCACTACTTGAGGTCCTGCATGACGTGATCGACCAATACCTTCCACTCATTATGGAGCGCCTCTCTGGTCTGCTAGAGACCGCACCGCTCAATGTTAAGGCAGTGGTGACGGGTGCGATCGGCAGCGCTGCACATGCGTCGAAAAATCAATTTACGAAATACTTCCAAGAGACAATGCACCGTATGCAACACTTCCTTGTCCTCACTGGTGAGGGCGAGGAGACTGAACTGCGTGGCATTACAATGGATACCGTTGGCACGTTCGCCGAGGCGGTTGGGAAAGACCTCTTCCGACCGTACTATGAGCCTCTGATGAAGCAGGCTTTTCAAGGTATCGAACTCGGTAGTGCTCGCCTGCGGGAGTGTAGTTTTCTTTTTTTCGGCGTCATGGCCGGTGTATTCGGAGAGGAATTTGCGCCGTCGCTTCCAGCTGTGGTACCTTCACTCATCGCGAGCTTGACGCAGGAAGAGAATGGGCAGGAGACACAACCCTGTAAGTTGCACATCGATGACCTAGTTTCGCCGCAATGACGTATGAGATTCCTACGGCAGTGACGGTGAGCGATGTCACGGCGTTCGCGTCCGGTTCATCGCCTGCAAACGCAATTTCCGTAGAAGACGAGGCTACTGGCAGCGAGGAGGTGGAGATCGACCTCGAAAAGGCCCTCGAAGTTAATAGCGCTGTCGCTGTTGAAAAAGAGATCGCAGCGGATACACTCGGAACACTCTTTGCTGCCACGCGCGAACATTTCCTTCCATTTGTCGAGCCAACCGCGCTCGAGCTTATCACACTTCTACCACACTATTATGAGGGTATTCGCAAGTCCGCCACTGACTCTTTACTCAAGATCATCCGCACGTTCTATGACCTGAGCGGGCAACCTGAATGGCAACCCGGCACTGGCGTAGTACGTAAATGTCATCGTGGGGGTTGATTGGCCTCCTTACTTTCACCATTTCCAACAGGAGCCCCTGAATCAAAATGTCAAAGACCTGATTAACCGTACTGTTCCTGAGCTATTAAAAATGTATGAGGGCGAGGATAACAAGTACGTCCTCCGATACTTGGCGAGGGACTCAAGCATTCATGTGTTTCTTCAGAGGTGTCGCTTCCGCACTTTGTATCGGCCTTGCCGAAACCATCAACAAGATTGGACCTGCATTCCTTGAGAATTGTCGGTCCTCTATGACGCCAGTTCAAGGAACTTCCTAATTGGTTGTCACACAGATTATGATCAATTTTGCTCCATCGCGAAGGAAATACTTGAGCAAAAGGCAATCTGTCAACAAGATCCCGATCAAGATGTGGATGAGGAGGCGCCAGAGGATCAGGCCGAGTACGATTCTGTGCTGATTTCTTCTGCCGGCGACCTCGTCGCGGCCATGGCCAACACGCTCGGCCCTGACTTTGCGACCGCCTTCAACACTTTCTACCCTCTGGTAGCAAAATATTATGTACGTGACACATTTCTGCCCAATGGGACCACACCGACCCCGGGTGCACTCCGCAGAAAAAGAGCCGCTCCCTCAGCGATCGCTCCTCGGCGATTGGATGCTTGGCAGAAGTCATTTCTGGTATGAGAGGGGCGATAACGCCATCGACAGAGCCATTATTGGAACTGCTCTGGCGTGCGATCAGTGACCCAGACGCAGAAGTACAGAGCAACGCAGCGTTCGCAACAGGCTTGCTTGTGGAGAATTCGGAGCAGGATCTGTCACCACAGTACATCGCTCTACTAGGCGCTTTGCAACCGCTTTTCAATCTGCCTGCAGATGCGCCAGCGCCGCGCTTGAATGCCCGTGACAATGCTTGCGGCGCGGTGGCGCGTCTGATTTTGTGCAATGCGAGTGCAGTGCCGCTCGCACAGGTGTTACCCGTGCTCTTTGGTGCTCTTCCGCTACGGAACGACTTGCTGGAGAATAGGCCCGTGTTCCGCGCAGTGTTGTATCTATTCCAGACGCAGCCCGACGTGCTCTCGCCGTACCTGGATGCGCTCCTACGTGTGTTCGCGCACGTTCTGGATCCAAGCGGGCCTGATCAGACCGGTGACGAGGTTCGCGCGGGCCTGATTGGGCTTATTGGCGCGCTCAATTCTCAGGCTCCAGAAAAGGTACTGCAGGCCGGACTGGGGCCGTTCGTGCCAGGCGGTTGAGAGCCACTTAAGGATACCCTCACGTACAGAGAGCTATTTCCTTGTTTATATTTTCCTAGCGATAGTGTGGCTCGCTTTGTTACGATATATTCTACTCCTCCCTTTTCCTACCCCAACGATCAGAAATTTCACGGTATTTAGATGAGAGACAGTGAACGTAACCGAGACATACAAGAAAACTATGTACTGATAGGCCAGTAAAAGAAGCATTGGCCATCTGATAATCTTGGTTTGGAATCGAGCTCCGTGAACATGAAGAACACTACAGGGAACTGTACGGATCAAGTGCGACCAGCTCGTGGATGAGCTGTTCTGTGTATGTCTCGTTTGCGGGACCGATTGCGCCGAGCGAGGGTGACCATTGCACCCCATGGGCCGCCCAACGCCACTTCTATAATAGCGGAGGTTCATTTTAACGTTCACTCATCGATTAGATATCATATCTCAATAGAAAGACTCACTAAAACTCGAACGAGCTCCTTATCTCGAGGCACAACAGTACGCCACGCATCTGGACCCCCACAATATATGCGGTAAGAGTCGAGGGCATAGGGGCCACTACCAGGAAGATGGGAGATGGTCGTGGAAGGGTCGCGGCGACACTTTGATTTGGGCCGCTCAGGTTTGTCGTGTTGCCCAAGGTATGCCGCAGATAGAGCGATGAGACGCTTGGCGCGAGTGGATTGTAGGCCAAGGCAACGGATGCAGTTCTCGAGCTCTATTAAATCAGCTGCGAAAACCAATACCCACCCCGAGGGTGGGCGAGGGCGAGGAAATTAGAAAGTGAAAAACAAAACGAAGAAAACAAGCTAGCAAACCTTTGGCGAGAGATTCGGGCGTCGGCCAGCGTTCTATGAGCGTCCAGAATATAGGCACTGCGACGCGTCCCGCGGTTTTGTTGAGGAGCATGACGGCAACGAGGAGCTTCCATGGGTCGTCCGCGACACATTCTGGCAGGGATGTGAATGGGCATGGCCCACGCAGCAAGGAGAACCAAAGGAAGCGGAACCTACCTTGAATGAGGATGGGTTTTGCATTGAGAAGTCGTTCGTACCGATCCAGCGATATGAGGAAGAAGGCGGCGTAGCCGGGAGAGTTGGTCAGCAGGCGGAGGTGATGTCGGCGTACAGGGACTGGGTCGGACAAGTCCTGGGTAAGAGAGAGTAGCCTCTGTTTAGCCACGTCTAGCATTGAGGTTGGTGGGCCATCTAAGTCGGGTTGATACGATCTAGGAAAGAACCTCGAAGACTCTGGCATTCGGCGGAGCGAAGCTCTGTCCTTCCTTTTTGGGCGAGTGGATGGGTTCATGTCAGCGGCACCTTAGGCGGCTCTGCCTCCGCAACTCGTCGCATCGCCGCCGCCGCCACCGTTCTCGTTCACATTCGTCGTCATACCCAACAGCGAAGTCGCTGGACGACATCGCGCTCGTGTCTTTCGACTCTTTCGGATCCCATCTCTATGTCCTTCCTTCTTTTCTTTCTCTTGGCTCATATCAACCCCCCCGTGTCCGGAACTTCCTCCATTTCCGTGCCCATTCCCCTTGATGAGCAACTACCACCCGTCGCCCGCATCAACCACCTTTATTCTTGGACTTTTTCAGAGAGCACATTCAGGTCTCTGAGCAATCCACATCTCAAGTACTCGTTGTCTTCTCGTTCAAAGTGGCTTTCACTCGACCCTGCCAATCGGATCTTGAGCGGGACGCCTACACCAGACGACGAGGGTACCCTCCGCGTCCAAATCCAGGCGACGGATCCAACGACGTCTGACTCCGCATTGTCCTCTGTCCTGCTCTGCGTCACGTCTCAACCCGCCCCGGTCCTCACCTCGCCCATTTCTTCGCAGTTCAAACCCGACAACCCTTCGCTTGCTTCTGTCTTCGCACTCTCTAATGATAACTCGGCGCTCCAAAGCACAGGAAACCCGACGCTTCGGATCCCACCGGCCTGGTCCTTCAGTATTGGCTTTGATGACAACACATTTACAAGTCCGGATGACTTTTACTATACGGTTTTGCAGGCAGATGGCTCCCCCCTGCCGTCTTGGATGGAATGGAACCCTGATAAGATAACACTGAACGGCGTTACTCCGCCTCCGGATGAGCTTTGCACCCCGCACCTTACGCTTGCTCTGCACGCGTCTGACCAGTTTGGTTCGTCTGCTGCGTCTCAGCTCTTCGACGTGGCCATTTCGGCCCATGAACTACATGCATCCTCTGGAGGTCTTAACACAATTAACATCACCTCGTCGGACTCTCTAGATGTCTTCCTGAATTCGCGGGCTTTCTTCACTAATGTGTTCGTGGATGACGCCGTCTTCGATCCTCAGAATCTGGTATCACTAGAGGTTGATGTCTCACAGCACAGTTGGCTTCACTATAATGCGGACTTATACCGGCTTACTGGGCAGCCCCCCTCAGACGATAGCGCCCAGATTCCTACTGTTCTCCCCGTTTTCCTCAATACAACGTACAACCAGACCTTACACACCCAAATCAGGCTGGAAACTGTGCCCTCGTACTTCTCTCGAGGCATACTTCCTCAGATTTCTGTAATTCCTGGTGGAGAGGTGCACTTCAACTTGACGCCATATTTGAATACGACACGGGAAGACGTTAATCTGACAGCTTCGTATGAACCTGCCGATGCGAGTACTTACTTGTACTTTGACATGGCTTCTGCAGTGTTATCTGGACGTATCCCGTCATACAGCAAAACAGATTACATCTCAGTTTCATTTTCTGCCTACTCTCCATTGACTCACTCGACCTCGCACTCAAGTCTTCCTATATCTCTCACTCCCATAGATCACCAGCATACGCAACCTGTAGCAAAGTCGTCATTCCGTGTATCGCACAGGAAGCTCGCTCTCGGACTAGGAATAGCACTTGCGCTGTTGGGAGGGCTGCTTGTCCTCGGTCTGGTACTCGCAGCACTGCGTTGCTTGGCGCGCCCACCCGACACTGCGCTTACAGGCGTGGCGGCGACGCGTGCGATGACGGAGAGCGAGCGCCAGTGGTACGGCATCGAGGATGTGGCTCAAACAGCGGATGGTGCTGAGAAGGGCTATGGCACTCGTGCCAACGAACGATGGGGCGAGCTAGGCGTCGGACTCTCCCGCACGATGACGCGAACGTCATCGAACGATGAACGAACTTTGGCTAGCCCTGGTCAACTAAGCAAAGCCGAGTTCCTGGGCCGTTTACGCTCGACGGTGCGCAAAGTAAGCAGCCGTTACCGTGGCGCCCGTAAGTCAGCCATAGGGCGACCTGTCCTCGTTTTTGAAGCGAGCGACCCGCGCGTGCTTGACACAGAAGCCACGCCTGCGATTCCTGCGCTCGTTGGATACGAGCCTATAGGCTACTCGGGTACCATCTCTAGCCTACGCGGCTCACCATCTTCGTCGACTGGCGACCGCTCCATCCCGCAGCGGCGCGCGGACTTTGCCCCGCCTCGCGTGTCCGCACCATTCGTAGCTCATGTCTCAAACCGCTCTCCTGACTCAGATATGTCCCTGGCATCGGACTCGTCAACACTTTCGCATGCGGCAGAGGCCATCGTGCAGCGAGCTACGCGAGCGCGGAGTGTGCGCAGCGCGAGCGGACGGTCACGGGCAGGTCGTGGCGGTACGCGTGCGCGGGTTGTCCCGTTCACCGCCAGTCGGATGCCGCCTGCGCCGCACGACGGGGCAGCGACCACAGGAGCCGGCGTGTCCTCACCTATTCGCGCTTCAAGTCTGAGCGCGAGTGTCGTGCGGTTGGTCGTACCCTCAGACCCCGGAGGGGATGGAGCGACTGAAGCAGACGAACTCCAAGTGGGGCTGCGTTACGTGCGGGCTCTTGGCGAAGACGCGCGGGAGGGCTCGGCCTCGTTCTCGTCGCTGGAGTCATCGCAACCCAACCGTTCGAGCACAGGGAGTAACAGCGTGGGGGGACGGACCGAAGTCCTGCGGGTACTCGTTCGCGTTGGGGAGCGTTTCCGGTTCAGGTTACCCGTGCCTGCAGGTGCTGGCGCGGGTGGGCTAACGGCACGGCGAGTCTCTGGGGAACTGCTGCCTGCGTTCCTGTACGCGGACTTGGACATCGCGCGCGGGGATAAGCACAGGGATACTGTCAAGTTTTGGGGTGTACCACGGGCGGACGACGTGGGGGACGTGCATGTGGGGGTGTACGCGGCCAATGGGTCGTGTGTGGCAGAGGCGGTGATTGAAGTTCTCGTACGCAGTGGTTAATGTCTCCTTTTGTGGACAAGACAGACTATAAAAATGTAATGACTCGCTGTAATTGTACTGGTACTTTGCGTTGATTTGATAGACGCGCGGATTCCGGGAAAAGAACACGTTGTCCAGGCGTGTGCAATGCAACTCAGAGAGGCAAACTCAGACCGAAACAAATACAGGATTGTTGAGACACAATGAGTGGATACGGGGTAAACTGTAGAGGGCTTGGTATGGCATTTGGTATGCTCGCTGCTGGGATCTATTCTCCTGAGCTGCTTATCGGACGTTCCTCCCCAATGACCCGTCCTCCTCCTTCCCTACATCATCTCCGTCTAGAGGCCATCGATAGATTATGACTTCCAGATAAGAAAGGCGTGAGAGCCGACATAGAAGTAGATAAAATGCTTGGTTTCTGGCGAGGAAATGAAAGTAAGTCAATGCAGCAGCGCAGCACTGATGAAACTGGTACCGTGGGTGACATAGCTGCCAAAGTTTTTGCCGACGACGACGTGCCAAGTAGGCCCATGGCGCTTGTCAAATTCCTTCTTGATGTGCGCGGCGATGTCCTTTTCGATGTTATACTTTTCGAGGGCAGCCGTAGCTACGTCGACGCATTCCTGCTGCAACTCGTCGCTCATGTCCACATTTTTTATGATCGCCTTGGGGCCCGTGGTGCCGGCTGCGCCGCCGATGCCCGCGTCGGTGGAGGTTATCTCGAGTTTCTCGGACATTGATTCGATTGATTGGATTCTGATGGGATGTCGATGTTGAAGTGCGAAGTGTGGGTGCGAGTACGGCTATCGACGGTGTCCCCTTAAGAAGGGCACGGACCACGTGCTGCTCGGTTCCACACGACACACGACCCATCGCACACGTTCACCTCATCCTTAACCTTTTCTGCTCTGTGCCATGTGCACGAGAAGCTCATCCACCCGTCCACCCCCCTTCTATTCTTCTTCTCTCCTTGCTTATCACAAGAATTTGTCCACGGCCAACCTTAAGTCTCCGCGTATACTCATGTTGTTTCAACCTTTCGCCCTCCCTCCCTCACATGTTAGATGAGATACGCAGCGCGCCTGTTCGTTCAAGTTGCAAATATAAAAGCGATGTGCTCTCCCGGCCTCCCGTGCGTTGATTCCCCATGGGTACTATTCAGCTTCGTTAAGCCCCTCCGCGTTCATAGTGCGTGTTTGTTGGCATGACTTCATCGCTCAACGCTATATTGCATCATGAACATGAACGTGTTGTCTGTTCATCGCACGCACACTACTCGTTTCCTGTGAGCCAGTATGCAGGAATGTTAGGTTAGGCAGTCGCGAGGCTCAGCCACCAAGTGGTGCGATCACTGGCATTAGCCATTGAAACGCTCGTGCGAACATCTCGTCTGCTTGCCTCATTTCCATGCTAACACCTAGATGAGTTCATATCCGGGATCATCCATTCTGCTCGTCCTTCCCCTCCGGAGCAAATCGCCTTGGATTCTTTCCCCAACGGGGGTCGTGGGCTAAATAACGCGATTGCGACGTCGCCCATTTTCAGCAGCTTCTCTCTGACTGTATCAGTCTCTCTGTACCCATCCTGTCTGGAAATAAACGGCACGTGCCACAAGCGGCGCATTGTTATGATGGCTCATGCGCTCATGGTCTCATGAATCTGCCTCTGCCCGACGGCGCATCTCCGTGCTATCAAAGAGTCTATAAGGGACCTCAGTTTTTTCCATCTCGCATACTGTCACTTTGGGAGATAGGAAGGCAGAGGAGTGGAAGGAAGCTGGTGGGAAGCCCACCTGCCCAGGTGGAGGTGGTGCTTCGAAAGTTACCGTGCCCTCCACGGCACGCCACCTCACTGCCGTGTACGGCCACATGGCGCGGAGATGTGCGTTCTTTCCTTCTCCCCCCTTAGGGACGGCGCATCCAATTGGGGCGCTAACACATCCATAGGTATTGGCGCCACCGGTGCCTGTATTTGCGGCGCTGGTGCACAACGTTCCTTACCCTTTACATGTACGAGTTAGACTCATACTCGCGTCCTATGCATGCTGTTCTTGAGCCTCATGCGTGGCCCGCACGTCTGAGATGCGGTAGCTGTGTTTCGTGGGACACGGCCGCCTGGCAGTAGGATTTAATTTCTCCCCCTGCGCCACCCCTGTCTTCTAGCATCCCAAGATGTGGATAAACACCGACGTGACCTTGCGGCGCAGGGCCAAACTATCGGTGACTACGCTAAGTCCCGTCTTGGAAAGTCAAAAACATGGACGTACCAGCCCACTTGTCTGTAAACAGTTGGGCTACTGTGCCGATAACCTGATTACGCTCACCCAGATGGCAGATGCCGGCAAGGAGGGCTATCTAGTGGGACACCGTTACGAAAAAGGGGCAAATGTGCGCAATCAAGCTAAGTTTCCGCCCTGGCGGCCGTTGGTGACAAGGAGAATTACATCACCCGCCGCACGTGCGGAACACAATTTTGTCATTAATACGGACATTAGGGCATCGAGTGACGGAAATACATACGAACGGAGAAAACGGAGTTGACTGCGTCCAAAGGGATGGTATGATGTGGCACGACTAACAAATGCAGTTACATAGTATCATGGGAACGACATAAACTGTGGAGGTGGGAAAGCAACCTCCAGTCAGGTTTCGTGCTACAGTAGCACGCAGGCGCTGATTGAATACACTCGAGAAACAAGGGGGCCCCGACCATAGTAAAGTAACGCAATGATGACTGCAGCGAGGGACCGAGTAATATAGGGTATCAAGGTGGCCGGGTGAGATAATCGGGTGAAACGTGAGTTTGTACATACGTTGCGCACAACGAAACTGATAACCATTTGAAAAGACAAGAATGAAAAAGGACCCGTTCCCAGCGGAGTGGGCGATCACATCCCATTCAGGACGAGTAAGAGGGACTACTGCCGCTCCTCCCGGATGGCGCTCCTCTGCGCCGTCCGGGGAAGGGGAGGGGATCGCGGAAAGCGGGCGCCCTGAGGTAGCGGCTGCCCCGGGCTCCGCGCATTAATAGGCGGAGTCGACGGATGCCGGTGCTGCTGTTGGGGTGGCGAGGAAGGCGAGAGATGGCCGCTGGGCCTTGGAGAGGGATGCAGTGGCGCAGGCACTCGCCCAGCGGGGTGAGCGTCTGCGCGTGGTAGTTTTTTGTCTGCTGATGCGGTTGTTGCAGCGGCTGCTGCAATGGAGACTGAGGAGGAAGAGGCGCGTACGACTGGTGTTGTTGCTCACGGTGCTCGCGATGCTCGCGATGCAGGCGAGACGGAGGGGGCGGGCCGTCGAACGGCGTCGGCCCGTGTCCGTGCGCCAAGGACGCGAGAGGCGGGAGGGCGGTCCTACCCGCAGGCGAATTCGGACGACGCAGCGCCATCGCCCCGTAGTCTTTCGAGCCAGCGGAAACGGGGCGGGGCGCTCCCGCGAGCACCGCAGGGAATGGCGAACCCTGAGGCTGGCTTGGCGAGCGGACGGGCGGCGAGATCGGGTTGTACGGCAACATCGGCACCGGTGCCGTAATGCCCTGCTGGCCTTGGGCCGCCCCCGCCGCCCCCGATAGACGCATGGAGACTTGCGCTTGAGTTTGAGATGACGACGACTCGGGTCCCGGCTGCGATGTGAAACCAGGCGGTGGTTGTGTGCGCGAGAGCAAGTAGCTTTCGAGCCGATCCACGCGTGCTTTGAGCTCGTCGTATTCGGTACGGCTCACGTATTTGTCACTGCGGGTTGTACACATATTTTTAACGCGAGAAAGGGTTGAGAAAACGGGGTCATACGAACACTGGCTCGATGACGTGCCACTGGCATTTGCTTTGATCCCCGCGGCGGATACATGGTGTGCAGGGATGTGCTCTGTGGGATTCCGCGCAATTCCGCGCAATTCAGAATCCGAGCCTGTGAGGTTAGGCCACGATCTCCTTACCTGTCGCACTTAATTTTACGTCGTTTGCACTCTGCATAGCCACGTGATTTATGGGATGGAAGGCGGCGGAAGTATTGTGTGTCACAAGAGCCGAAGCGAGCGTGGAAGAATGACGATAAGTATATCAGATGGCTGCCAAGTGAGAAGCGAACGGGGTGGAGGCTGACTGACCCGTGCAACTCAGAGCCTGTCGTCGTCGCTTCTGTTTCGGGCGCGCGGCTTGCTCACTATCTCCGTCGCCGTCCGAGTCCGCAACAGTTCCCGAATGTGCACGCTCCGCGGGAGGCTGCGCTGGCGGAGGCAGAAAATCGAGACGAGGTATACCCGCGCTTGGGCCTGCGGGGAAAGCCGAGCCCGCCTGTTGACGGCTCGGATGGTAACGTTCACCGAGCTGGACATCCGGCTGTGGAGGGAGAAAATGACGGATGGAAGGCAGCGACGTCGGAGAGGGTCGTGAGCCGGTGGATGTATGACTGGGTGTCCTCAGAGCGGGGGACGGAGAACGCTCTTTGCGCTTCAAGGGTTGGGCGACAATCGAAGGAAGCTGGGGAGTATCCATAGGGACGACTAGAGCAACTAGAAGGCCGGGATCAACACCATAAGGCAGGCGATGGTCAGGCGGGGGAAAAGTTAAGGTGCAACACTCGGGGAACTAGATATAGGGAGACGAGTAGAAGGGAGGGGCTCATAATACGTATGACAGGCAGATGAGCGGAGGTTCGGGCGATGGTTTTCGTTGTTGTAAGAATGAAGCAGATTTGATCATTGACATCAGCCATAACGAGGCGCCAGCACGTCGGCCACAATTAACGAGCCAGTGCAAACCTGTGCAGTCAGTCCCTTACATGGAGACACCGAAACGAACCCAGAAAAAGTTCATTCGGCTGGAATGACTGGCAAGCAAATTTTCTACGGCGCGCAAGCACCAAAGCATGTTAAAGCCTGCGAGGCTTGTGATTCCCTATGCTATGGTTCCTTTAGGCCGTTTCCTCGGAATCAACTCGATGAATGCCACAACAGAGAACATGCCGGCGCCAGCCATGAGATCGATTCCGGGAATTTTATAGCGTTAACGCAAGCAGTGTTAACGTTCGCGTTCATTCCCCGTAGAGTAAGTTGGAACTGCAGATTTCGAGATAAGATGTCGGAGCTTGCCGCGGTGCACTGAAAAGGCTGATGCTCTCTAACCACGGCCAACGTGTCCGCGAATCTCCGTCTCTTCCCCATCACGTATTGTGCTATACCATACCGTATCATACCATACCCTACCCGCACGGATCATTATCCCCCGATTCCCGCGTTGAGTTATTATTCATCGATCCTATGACATAACTTAGGCTCGATTCACGTACCTTGAGTTCTTCATTCATCTCGTGCTCCCTTCCCCTCTTACTCTACTCTCCCTTTCTTTAACACACTCATTCCCTTTTCCGGTCGCTGCGCATTCTTTTTTCTCTCGCTCCATATCGTATCCAGATGTTTTGACAGCGATCACGTCGAATGGGATCAGATTAGCCACATTTCTGCACCCGTGCTATTTGAAGGGTTTACGAGAGTGTTTGGAGCTCGCTCCCACAGGACCAGCGCGGACGTTCACAAACAGTTTCATTCATTACCCAAAACAGGGGCTGCGGGACCGTATCTCTATCATGTGTGCATCACCTGAATGTATTCCGTACACCCGTGTAAACGCAATTACTGCATGACCACGGCCTCTTGCGGGCCTGCAGGCACTCATTTCATAGTCATTGAGGCTACAGAGCGGACGGCAGTTGCAGCACGGGGAACACGTTCTGTGCTAAATCCGCCTCCGCCGAGCGAGTGATCGAGTCCACGGGGGCACATCGATTATCAGATCGAGAGTCGCCAATTGTCGTAATCTTGCGAGCCAGGCAGTGCTCACAGGATGCCTTTCGCCACAGCGCCTGTACGCGGCCGGAACTGGCCAAGTGGGACATCTCCGCATCGCGCACCTGACCATATCGCCTCCTCCTCGGGGCCCATGTAATGCATGATATCCGGACGGGCGCGGTTTCTGCGTGGGCTTATTCGGTGCCACTTATTCCCGTATCATCCGTCGAGCGCTCGATGGCGTGCGGGTCCGTCGCTTCGGTTACGGAACTGTTCCTGAACCCTACAAACCAGTTTCAGGAAACCTGAGTCATTAGACGTTCACGTCGCGCTCACTCCCGCAAAGGCACGTCGGGCCTTTTTGTTTCTTTTATTCGGCCCTGCGGTTGTCATTAAATTGCAAGTCCAAGTGGACACTTGTCCCGTGGGACTGCGCCGCTCCCTCATATCGGATGCAAGAGCGCGATATCAGAGATCAGCGTGCGATCCTCGGCGTTGCGCCATCGTCGCGTTTACGGCGCGATCACCGAGAGTGGTCCAACCAACTCGCCATGGAAACACGGGCCCAAACCCCCACCCGCAGCAATGCCGCGAAACTCGCGATGCGATTGGACTCGGAAGTCTTTTTCGCGAATTATTTCCCCGACGCGCCTCGTTGGTTGCGCCACGACTCCGGATGGGTTGTATCCGTCTGTTTGGGTGGGAGGATGATCGCCCTGCTACCCGTACTATAACTAATCAGGTCGGTGAAACCCAGCCACCCGAAGCAGTTTGCAGACACGCGTTGATGACAATGCGTTTCCCAGACGTTGAGGCTGATTTTGATCAGCTCGCCACCACGCATGGGAGCTGCGCAAACCAAATAAGTTCCGGGGTTACGCACGATCGATAATGAGTCATGCAAATGGTTTTGCGGCCATGGGCCACAGCGAATGAACATGACTATTTTGGAATGACCTCCGTAGGACGAGGTTAACGGCTCTCGGTATTATGTGTGACAGGTAGTTCATCCAGTTGGTCAGTTGTACCGGCTGTCGATGATGGGGTACTGTAGGCTATCCCAAACCTAAACTTAAATATAGCTTGATCTCGGAACACGCCGTTTGGGGTCATCAGTCCTCGCCACAACCTTGGTCATTCCGAAACGGAGATAGTCCACCATGCAAAAACGGTCACTAAGAGTGCTCGTGAGAGGACGAGACGGCTGCTGGCTTGTCCACAGCCCATAGAGATCTGGTTGATCCACCAAAGAAAAAGATTTACGGCTTATTTTGGAAGATCAAGCCACGCCACCTATCTGTGTGGAGGATTGAGGTTAGATTATCACGGCGGCTTGAGAGTGATACCCAACGCTTTTGGGAGGAAAAAATATGCTGGGCGGTCGTTGAACAAGGCAAGCGGAGTCGAAGTGTAGAGGAAGTGAGGAGGTAGTGGGGGACGTTCGGGTATCAGCGGGGAGAAAAATAAATTTCCACTGCCACACGTGTTACGCGGACCACCGGGAGATCTCACTTTTCTCTTTTTTTTTTGGTTGGAATAGAGGGACCATGCCATGGGCATAGCCTTCAAAAAAAAAGATCCTCCGAGATTGTCGGCTGAGCGCAAGTATGCTGCGGGTGGCTTGAATACATTGAAAGACATTTGTGCATCGTGGAAATTTCATGTCAAATTACACTCCACAGCTACACTCTGATGCGTGTCCGGCATAGAAATATAAAAGAGCACCAAGCAAAGAAGGATCATGTTTGTATCGAAACCTGATTAGCCACATCGCCAGTAGACGGAGTTAACAAGCGCACGGCATGCCCAGGTCCCGACAACACAATCTCCGCAGCTTCGACCATTACGTTCGCACACGACACCCAGTGTGTGATGTGCACACCCTAGGGGACGACAAACCTGCGTTCTGACTAAGGTTGTGCGTTCATGAACTCCGTGACATTTATAGAGGTTGCTGGTTGCACGTGACCATTTCCCACTCACGGGTCAGTGCGTGAGAAATCACCTGGTATTTCTTCAAGTTGTCACCTGGCGATTTGGGGTCATGTAGACACAAGTTGATCTTCATGTCCTTGACGACGTTCTATTCAGGGAGATGAAACAACCTTCTTACCAAGATCGCCCCCTTTTTTCTTCCATGGAGTATGTCGGGTGCGACCCGTCAAGAAGGGACAGGTAGATTACTGGGCGACGTCCGTGTATATACATCTCTAATTTAGAAATCATCCCCTTTCGAGTGCAATCTTTTGTTCTCAGTGATACGTCCTACTCGGCCGCGCAAGCGAGCTACGCAAAACACGAGGTGATTGCCATCGAACAAACTGAGGGAGCCGCGGTTATCACATGCTAAGGTCGTCCGACCGACTCAACTACTCGGGCAAAACAGGCAGAAGGCACGTTGTAAAAATGATGTTCAATTTCCAGGTGAGATGCAGGTGCAAGTACAGATGCCGTATAGTGAGTGCTTGGAGATGAATAAAACTTATAGCCATCACTTCGTTCTCAAAGTACTCAATGCTCGCTCACGAATACGGCAGCCATGCCCATGCCCGTGCCAATGCACATACTCGTCACAAAAATTCTCTTATTTGTTTGTCTTGCGATGTTTAGGCCAGTGGCAACCTGACGTGCGCCGGCTGTTTACAATAGATCAGCCCTCATCCTGCATCAAGCCAAAGAACTCACTCATGCCAAGAGGATGACCGATGGCGATCGCACCGCCATTGAGGTTGACCTTCTCGTACGGCAAGCCGAGTTTCTCGATGGAATATACAGCTTGGGACGCAAAAGCCTCATTGATCTCAAAGAAGTCGACGTCATCGGCCGAAAGGCCGGCCCGGGAAAGCACCTTGGGGATGGCAAACGCTGGACCAATGCCCATGACGCGAGGGGGAACGCCGACTGTGCTGGCGGCGACGAACTTGCCAACGATAGGAAGACCAAGGCGCTTAGCAGCCGAGCGTCGCGCAAGAAGGACAGCTCCGGCACCGTCAGATATCTGCGACGCGTTGCCAGCATGGGTCGTCCCGTCTTTCTTAAACGAGGGCTTGAGCTTGGAGAGGCTTTCCGCGGTGACGCCATCACGGATCCCGTCATCGGCCGTGACCACGATCTCTTTGGCCTGCTCCGTCTTGGGATCTACCCACTGCACCTTGAGCGGCACAATCTCGTCACGGAAGCGGCCGGCCTTGGCAGCCGCTGCAGCCTTTTGGAACGAATTTGCAGCAAAAGCGTCTTGTTGTGCACGAGTAATACCATAGTCTGCCGCGACATTCTCTGAAGTGATGCCCATCGGAAGAAGGCAGTCCTCAGCATCTTGATTGGAGAGAACAGATTCAGACCAGCCATCGGGTTGTGAAGCTGGGCCATACCCAAAAGTCATAGACTCGACACCGGCACCTGTGCCAGAATGGTTAACAAAAGTCAAGACAAGGTGTGCCAACACTCACCAATACCGATGTCGATTTGCCCGGTCATAATTTGTGCTGCAATTTGGTTGACTGCCGCAAGACCCGACGAGCACTGGCGGTTGACCGTCGCAATGGAGGTGGAGACCGGGATGCCAGCATGAAGAGCAGCCATCCGAGCTGCACTCGCACCACCACCAGGAGGAAGGACATTTCCAACACTGATATCTTCAATAAGCGCAGGGTCAAGGTTGACCTTCGTGTAGACAGCACGAAGGATGCCTGCGAGGATCTCCTCAGGGCGGGTGTCTTTGAAACCACCACGCTTGCCCTGTAAACTGAATGTGAACGGGGGAAGAGGAAATGGCGTGGATATTAACCTTAGTCATGGCCGAGCGCACTGCGGCGACAATGACCACATCACTGTCACTTTTTGTGAGGACCGCTGCCTTGCCAGAGGATGAAGTGAAAGTTCCGGGGATGGATGTCATTACTATTTGGAGTAGTGTGGTCGAAGTGATGCAGAGTGCGAGTGGACAAGATTAAGAGAGTGGCCGTATTTAAAGATGGAGAATGGTTACTGTAGTCCGCCTCGGGGAAACCCCTTTGGTCCGCGCCTTGGCATGTGATAACGGCAGGATCATCCTTCCGGAGAGTAAAAATCTACGTGCACATAATCACACTTCTCGTATCATGCACTTTGTGGCATCGTGGTATCAAGTAGTCGAAGAACTCAAGAGAGTGGGGTGAAGCTAGCGAAAAAAAAGAGGGAAAAAGGGCTCAACCGGGAATTGAACCCGGGACCTCCTCCAATTCCGGGGATACCCGAAGAAGGAATCATACTACTAGACCATTGAGCCTCGACAGGTTCCGGCGATTGCGAATATACAATACCACCGGGAACTTTGGCTTGCCCGCCCTTCCCCGGTCTGCAGTAATAATGCACATGTATAACCCATGGGGCCCGCTGATAATTTCTCCTCGACCACGAACAAGCATGAAGACGACCAGGTTCGCTTCTTCACCCTCACTCTGATATGTCTCGACGTGTCTCAGTATGGCAGTCCACTTAGATCGCCGACCTCGAGCTCCAACTTGCCGCACATGCTGCCCGCACCGCCAAATTGCATGCGCGTCTCATGGCGACGCTCGACACGCTTGATTCAGAACGCTGTACATATGCCGAGGAGATTTCAGATGAGCGCAACCAGCGTGTCGCGCTTCAGGCGCAGCTACGCGTAGCCAAGGCCGAGAGAGCCAAGATGGAGGCGGAAAGAGACAGCCTACGCGAAGGTGTGTCGCATTTGATCGAGAAAGGTGCGTCGCTTCGTAAGAGCGAGTCATCCGACCCCCGCTGACCATGTCCCAACAGTCGAGGTCTGTAACGATTATAGCCTCTGGCCCCATAGTGGTCTCGCGACGACCAGCCTCGCCGGTGCGCCTCCCCGCCTTAATAATCCACCATTCGCTCAGCCCCGCTTTATTAACAGCCCCAACAAAGCCCCGTCATCTGCATGAACAATCACAGTCGTCATGGACCGCATCCGCCCGCGCATATTCGGCAGCGCTAATCACCACGTTACGCGAGGAGTGTGAGCGAGAACGCAGAGCGCATTCAGCTTCTCTACGGCGCGTCACTGAACTCGAGGCACAACTCGCACGCCGGGAAGCCGAGCTCGAAGAACGCTACGACGTAACGCCTGTGTCCCCGGTAGATTCTCCTTTACCGCCACTATCGCGCGATGGCGCGATCCGCGTGCTACAGCAGTCCGCAGCGCGAAACAAGGCCTTGACGCATGAAATAGCTGTCCTCGTACAGAAGGTGTTGTGATACTCTCTGCTCCTCCCACAAATAATGAGAACTGACTCGCTTCGGGTCTGTAGCTCGAGGACGCACAAGTTGAGTTGGAACAGAGTCCAGATCCCTCGCCCATAATGACGACACCGAGACTCCTTCGCGCGTCATCTCCGGTATCACCAACACCGCAGCGCCGCCCCTCGCCGTTACCCCTTTCTTCCCCCAAGGGCTCACCTCTGATTCCTAGCGCACTCCGTTCACCGAGATCTCCATCACCGCTTCTGTTACCGAAGCGGGTCGCATTGCCCCCATCAGACATAGCCCGTCAGATAGCAGCTGTGACGCAGGATCTTGCTAACCTACGTGCAGAAGAGAAACGCCTCCTTCAGGCGTCGCACACCGCGCCGCCACAGCAATTCGTACGTTGTATTACGATTTCGGCCACGCTGCTGAAATCCGACATTTCTTTGGTTCTTCCTTGTGACAGGAGGCTCCGCAGGTCAATATTATTGCCGCCCATGACGAGCGTACATTTCAGCGCATATTACTCATTGAGGAAGAATGTATCAGGTGCGCCGCTTTACAGTCTCCCCTTCATCTGGTCGCTCTAGACTAATGGCGTGGTATGGTTGTTTTTCCGTAGGCTACGAGCCGAGCTCGCTGCATCTACTGCCCGCGAAGCGGCGCTCCGCGAGATGCTTGCGCCCAATCTGGCACCGGTGTCCGTGCCTACAGAAAAGGACGTATTCGGGGAGGACGAGGACGATAGCGAACCGATGGATCTCGCGACTCCGTTGCGACCGACGGTCCTGCTCGATCCTGACAGTCTATGACATGATCTGGACGTCATCTATCCTATCCAACCTTTCATCTATTTAGCTAATAGTTGGTCTCGTTTTTTATTCTCGCTATGTTGTGCACTGTGCTCTGCGTGCTTGTATCTTTATCTGTGCTTCGTTGCTGCTACTGTCGATCACATGTTGCTATGGATGTTATCCACTCAGTTTCAGAAATGCGGGCGAGGTGCAAGGCTCGTTATTATGAGTCAGTACCATCCGTTGTAATTGGGTTACTTCCGTAGACGCGAATGGACGAGCTCCGGTTCATTTGTGTCATTATTGTGGATCGTGTAACGTGATCCTTCGCTTGGTTCAATAATTACAATTACAGGAGCGTTGCGGGGCGCCAGACTTCCGATACTAGTCGGATTTATGACACATCCATCAAATATCCACCGCCGGCATCGCGTTGTGTTTCCCGGCTGATTAGATTACAAGGGGTTAAGTGTGCCCGGTATTGCCTGATAGTCCGAGTCTGCGGCTCGATTAACAGGACTGTATTAATGGTTGATTTTATTGGCCATATAACCGCCCATCGCATCCAGACCTAGAGCGGTAGGGGGTGACGAGGCGAGAGATCTTTTCAACCACGCAAGTTCCCGGGAAGATGTCCTAGGCACACTGCACGTTTGTCCTGAGTCATCCATCTCAGCGAGTTATCAGTATCAATAAGCGGTCGGAGTGTTGGAGAAGGTCTGGCGCGCAAACATATAATCTATTGTCGAAACTCACTATCCCCACGACTCATTCATACGGCCGGCAATCTGTGTACGAATGATTATCGACACCTGCCCACAAATGCTTCCCTTCAGCATCCTGAATGCGTTCACGAACCGACTTGATGGAGGCAACCCTGCTGCGATCGTGTATCTGCCCTCACTGACGGCACTATCCGACGTGACGCTACAGACGATCGCGACCAATTTCAACCAGCCGATAACGGTCTTCATCGCACCACTTGCGCCCGGCAAGCGCATTGATGATCACTCTGGGACGACCGCGGCGACATTCGGCATCCGGTGGTTCACGACCAAGGTCGAGGTGGGACTCTGCGGACATGGTACGCTAGCCGCCGCCGGCGCGGTCTTCCATGGTCACGGTGCAGGAGGGGGGGATCGGTCTGCACGACGATACGGTTCGAGGCAATGTCAGGAAGGTTCCTTGTCGCGCGCAGGGTGGAAGAGGATCGCGTTGAGATCGAGCTCGATTCGGAGACGTCGGAGGGGCTCTCTGGAGAGGAGGATACCAAGCTACGAGAGGTGCTTTCCAACGCGCTGGACAAGAACGTCCCAGTGAGTTACACTGGTCGTGGAGCAGGGCACCTAAACGATTACGCGCTTATCAAAGTGGATACGCTGGACTTGAAGAACGTCAAAGTGAACAGCGATGCGTTCGTGAGTCACACGGGCTTCAGTATGAGTCACTGGCACCCTGTTAACGAACGTGATGCCGTACTTGGTTGCTTCAGCTCGAGAGCCCTTTCCTAGTGCATGTCATCGTTGCGCCGTCGTCTGTCCCAGGTGTCACATTCGAGTCTCGGATGTTTGCACCGCGTGCTGGGGTCGCGGAGGATCCGGTATGTGGCACAGCGCACTCATTAGCAACGCCGTACTGGATGGCCGCGAACAATCTCTCTGGCACTGTCTATGCAAGACAGGTCAGCGCGCGTGGGGGTGATCTTCAGATATTATTGGAGAGCTGCGAGTCGAGGATCAAACTCGCTGGGCAAGTCAGGGCTGTTTCCCGAGGAGAGCTGTACATTTGATGTTAATAATGATGACATAATCAATGGGAGACCCCCGCATGGGCAGCAGCAGCGGACAAACTCAACTCGATATCGATGTCGACGATGGCAGTCAAGCAGCCTCTACCGCCTCCAGTCTCGGGTCCATCCCCCCCTAGGATTGAGCACGCGAGAACACCTTCCTCTAGCAAATCACGGTCTCAAGTGAGTTGTTACATGCTTTATTCTCTCCAATGCGCATCAAGTCCGCGCAGGCGTCCCTCCGTTGGGGCCGTTGTTTCTGTTCGCATATACCGATACAGCCGTCGTGGCTGCTATCCTTGTATCCCTTTACTCTCTAGGCTTACTTTCTCATTTGATCTAGCCTGCCGTCGAATCCGCCGTCACTCGTCTACTCGTTTCTATCAAGAGTCTTTTGGAGTGTCTCACACAATGGTCGACATCCGAGCGTTCTGAGGAGGACGTCAGTGACGTCTACGTTACCCTTGGAAATGATTTCAATGCCGCGGTTGCTGCATTTAGTGTCTACGAGATCGACATGTCGTACGTTTAGTTTCTAGACCCATCAGTCCTCGGTTTTAAATAATCTTAATACAGAGAGCTAACGGGTTTTCCGGACGAGCTGCGCGCAGTGCTGGAAGACTGCCTTTCCGAAGATGCCTCCTCAACTACTCTCGAAAAGTACCTCCCACAGGTACGCTCCATTATCACCGCCCTGTTGCAAAAACTCCGTGGAAAGCAACATATTTTTCGCCAAATTCTCACCAGCAAGAGGCCCAAATCCGAGGCATCGGGCCACAATCGTATAGATAGTCTCCCCCAAACACCTCGCTCCTCCCGAACACATTCCAGACACAATACTAAATCTTCGATCATCAGTGTCGACGATGGCCCTTCACGTCGAAACACGCAATCCTCAGTCGGATCATCCAGAAGGAAAGAATCGGGCTCTTACGATGTCGCGCCCAACGGTGAAGACACCTTCGTTGGAGGTTTTGCGGTTCCCAACCCTCAGTCTAATCCCCAAAATCCCCTTCCGCGCTCTTCGCAGCACCCTGGTGACAATAGGCCTCCATCCGCTCCGATGAACGGCTTACCTCCGCCGGTCACACCATCTCAGAATGCAAAACCCCAAGAGCCAGAACCCGACCCCGAGGGAACACTAATCGCACCATCCAAAACACCTCCAGTTCCTCCTTCTGTTAAGCGTTACTCACTTGTGGACAAGCCTATGCAGCCACCTACGGTTGTCGTCGATGAATCGTCACCCCAGAGCCCGACAGGGCCTGATCGTGGCGACTCTTTGTCTCCACCTCCTGAGCTGCCCGCTGTTGACACACTCACGACAAATCCAGGTGTGGCGAGCTCCCTCGCTGCACTCAAGAAGAGTGACGTACTCGAGCGGCGCGCGTCGAAGCGCTTCTCAACGTACAACATCTCCAAGATGACGGGTGCGCCGCGGGACCGGTCTGGCCCGGGTTCAGGGCACCCAAACCGTCGCTCTCTTGTCGCTGGTGGAGGAGGAGCCCTAACTGCGAAAGAGCTTGCTGTTCTCACCGAAGCTGATGAAGAGGCAGAGACACCGCCGGCGATTCCACCGCCCTCACCGCGACGTCAGCGCAGTCTCACACGTACCCGGGGACCATCGCAAGGAGAGATTGTAGAAGAACGCCCCCCCGTTCCTCCCTTACCCCGTCCACAGCCCACAGTCCCGCAACCCCCCGCACGGACCCCTGGGGATTCATTAAGCACGATATCTGCTCCTGAACCCGCACGAGTTGTTTCCGGTGCTCCTCAACCAATTACAGTTTTCTTGCAAGTTGGTCAGGAAGTGAAGAAGGCGACAATGGAACCTGGATTGACGATCCCTTCGTTGCGAATGCTCTTTGTAGACAAGTTTGCTTATAACCCGGGTCAAGAAGATTTCCCTGCGATATATATCCGCGATCCATCGAGTGGGGTGCAGTATGAGTTGGAGGATACAGACGAGGTGAACGATAAATGCTTGTTGTCCCTCAATATCGAGCGTGAGTACCTTGTGAATGCATCTGTATCCGACGTTTTATGTCTTTCTCTCTATAGCACTCGATCAAATCAAGCAACACATCGACCTCCAGATTTCGGGTCTTGCACAGGAGCTCCGTGACCTTCGGAAAACAGTTTCTGAGAACCGCCGTTCCTCTACCTTGTTACCTTCGGCGCCAGCGATTGGGGAAGCGAGCGTTTCGACCCCGGCTGCACCAACGGATCGTCAATTACAGACGGTTGCGCGACGACTATCGCGTCTCGTCCAACGAGAGGGCACGCAAATTCGGCATGAGGCCAATATGCTAACTACCCCTCCCGCGCCACAAGAAACGAACCAATTTCTACTACAGCCACAAATAACAGGCTCATCAGTCATGTCTGAGTACTCAGTAAGGGTCATGTCGGACCTGCGGACACAGTTCGACGAAGTGCAGAACCTGAGACGCGACCTCGGGGCCATGCGACAGCTGTATACGGAGTTCATGAAGCAGACGAAGGACACGTTGAGTGGGCTGCGTGCACAGACCCAAACTGTGCGGCACATGGCTTCGACTCAGGTGCCTGGGGCACGCGCGTATATCGACGCTGGCAAGAAGAAACTTGACGCGCGTAGTCAAAACGTTCTCACCAAAATGGAGGAGCTACAAGATACTGTGGAGAACGTCAAGGATGACGTGTTGAAGCGCCACGTCTCGCCGAAACCGCAGGTGCTGCGCTCGATTAAAGAGGGCCTCACGACCGTCGGGACCGAGCTGGAGAACCTGAAGGAGCACATCAAGACCATCAAACCGATGTGGAAAAAGACGTGGGAAGAAGAGTTGCAAAGTATCGTCGAGGAGCAGCAATTCCTCAACCACCAAGAAGAGTTCCTTGCTGACCTAATTGAGGACAGCAAAGCGGTTGCAGATATCTATGGCCACGTCGAGAAGGTTATCTCGATCCGTGGGTCAGGTGGGCGCGGGGCGCGGGGACGCGGGTTGAAGTTGCCACCACCGGACAAGGACTACGGCGGGCTAATTACGGTGATGTCCGAGATCCGAGGCGCATCCGTGGACCCGGAGCGGCGATTGAAAGCAATCGAGGCGAGCCAGAAGAACCGGGAGCGTGAGCTCGCAGGTCGGGCGGACGAGTTTGAAGCGGAATTGAAGGGCTTCGTTGGCGCGAAGAAGTTGAAGATGACAGGTGGTACAGAGGAGGCCGAGCGTGTGCGTCAATACAAGAACGATCTGACCCTCAAGGCGATGTTCAGTGGTAATCCCGCTGCGCAGCCACAGCTTGTTCCTGCTCCTAGTGTCAGTGGACCACCAGCCGGATCATAGTTGAGTACGTTTTCCCCCAACCTCATCGCACACGAACTCGACATCTGCCCTGCTCTGCGTGCCCATCACATTTGCTTCATATTCTTGCTTTATGACTTTATTTTCCAACACCTATTAATCATTACATTCATGTCCCCTTTACCTTTCGCTTCGACATTCATCCTGTGGTCGATTCCATGAGCTGTTGACCTCCGGTGTATACTACTTAGATCTCAAGCCAGTACGATTTCTAATCAACCAGGATTATCAGGACTCGTCTGCATGAGAGATGAACCAGTACTTCACCGTAATGCAGCTCGTTCAACTTGCCGCGGCGCATCCCCAACGTCTAGTGTTTAGCATATTCTCGTGGGTCCACTGCTGCAACGTGTAAATACAGTCTGCACTGCACTCGATTACCAAATATCACACAGGTACATCTCCCATTGATCCTGGGGTTCGTCTGCATGCTGCGTCTGCGCCGCATTCCATTATCCATGAACCTTGTTATGCATCTTCAGTCACAAGCGGAGGAGAATCCGTGGCCGTTCCACGCAACTTCCATAAATCAGTCACCTCGTTCTGACCTGAATAGCGGCTCAACTTGAATCCAGAGGGCATCATTGTGGTCGTTTGAAACACGCTGGCTCTCCACACAGCCTACAGGAAAAGCCCATATTCGTTTGCAGATGCTAGCGTGTCACACTAGCATAGCGCTGCCTGCCAGTGTCCAGGAATCGCATCGAGGTATGCGCTTCATGATATGATTGCGCACTAGGGGTATCATCATAGAGAGGCCAGTCATATCAAATCTTTTTATGACAAGTAAATAAGTACAAAAAAGTGGGGGAAAAGGTGCTAAAAGTGACTCAAGTGGTCAAATTTGTTCCACAGCTTGTTCGCTTTTTTTTTTACTTTTTTACTTAAAAAAGTTGACTAGTAAAAAAGTTTGTGGATTTTTACTGATGCACCTCGCGTGGTCACCCGCCATCTAATGAGCGGTGGCACACGACAACAGAGGCCTCAGGAGGTTCGTGCGAGGCTTTCAAGGAATTCATGTGCAGTCGAGACTGCAACCAATCCACGCCCGTGGCAACTCATGCCACGAGACATTAACTCACGAGGCTTTCGGGGATCCTCCACAAATTGGTGATGGCCCGTGTCTGCACTTTGACCCTTCAAATGTTGGGAAAGAAATGCTAAATTGCTATCCTGTCCTGAATCTCTTTCACTGCATCTCCGGCGGCGCCAACACCCATGTAAGAAGTTTGGCTGACTGACGGGTTTCAGTTGTCTTGGATTGTTTCTTATTCTATGTCATGTAGGCGCTGAGCAGAACACGTCCTGCGTTTCCCGACAATTCTCCAATGACGTGTCCGCGAGAGTGATCATTAATCTACCGAGCGGGAGCATCTATCCGCATTTGGCGAACAGTACGTGTTCTCACCCAGTGTTTACTTATCATGATAAACACCTCTCAGATTGTGGGGATCCGAGCAAACTGTGATTCAAGCTTTTCAGCTCGCATTCCAACGAAGACCCCTCCGCCCTCTCAGCGATTGGCCTTTTTTTATGGGGTGATTCACGGCATCACCCAATCACGGCCACGAGTTGTCGATGCCTCTACTTTCGTCAAAATAGTCTTGCCCACTCACGCATCTATGCAGCCAGTCAGGGACTGGGCTTTAGAAGTGCGTGGATATCGAACGTCACCCTAGCCGGTCTCGTCACTCTAGCCGGTCTCCACAGCCTGACTGGGGGAGTCCAGCAGAAGGAAAGATCCGGTACCCCAGCCAACAGGCAGACCTAATAATTAAGATCTCGAGCAGTAGGATCTGTGGTTGAACTATATCCTCAATCTATATCCCCCCTTAATTGAGGTGGAGGGACCGCTGACATTCACTATCTCACTCACAACATGATGGCCAGCAACGATGCAAGAGTTTGGTTCATCACAGGTCAGTCAGTTCTAAACATGCTCGATATTTCGCGACAACTCCCTAAATATCGCTCAATCCAGGCGCATCAACTGGTCTGGGGCTAGCGCTCACTCGCTCTGCTCTTGCCCGTGGCGATTACGTTGTTGCGACTGCACGTTCGCTCAAGTCTTTTGATGCACTACATGAACTTGCAGACCCAAAGATCAACGGAGAAAGGCTAAATTTCTTGACCCTTGATGTAACCTGGCCCATGGCAGAGATACAGCAGACCATAGATCTCGCCCTAGGCATCTGGGGCCGCGTCGATGTCGTTGTTAACAACGCGGGGACCGTCAGCTATGGCGCCAGCGAGGAACTTGGGTAAGTTCACCCATTCCTTATCCAAGAAGTCCCCTAGAACGTTTCTAGTGCCGAAGGTATTATGAAAAACATGAAAACAAACTTCATCGGGCCTGTGAATGTAACGAATGCGTTCCTTCCTCACATGCGCCTACGACGTCATGGCACAATCATTTTTATTGGTAGCCGCTCCGCTTATCGATCCCAGATCGTTGTAAATTTATTCTTTCATCCCTCTTTTCCATCTTACTTAGTGTTCTGTACACTGACAGGGCCTAGGTATGCACTAAGCATGGAACGAGGTCTCGGGCTCCAACTGAAACTACGCTTACGTCTAGCCTCTTACTCTGCATCAAAGGCAGCCCTCCATTGTATGCATGCTTATGCTGCCTCTAGAGCTCGTCACTGATCCATGCCTTCACTTCACGTTCAGCGTATGGAGAGTCACTTGGTGTCGAGCTCGAACAGTTCAACATCCGCGTGATGGTCGCCATCCTGGGGGGCTTCGACACCCAATTCAACGCACTAACACGTTCTGGTACGCCGCTTAAGGGCTATGAGGCAGTGCGCAGGCGCATGGATGAGTTCATTCCGAAGCACGCTGCGATCCCGAAAAGTGATCCTGCGTTAGGCATGAACGTACTCGCCGACGTTGTGCGTGGAGAAGGCCGTGCGGCCAGCCATGGCCCGTCGCCCTTCTGGCTTTTCCTCGGGGAAGACTGCATGCGGGACGTGCGTGCCCGTGTGGAGAAGTTGTTGTCCACATTGGAAGAATGGAAGGACGTAGGCTCGAATCTGGGTCTTCCTGCTGAGCCATCTTCGGCCTGACTTCTTGTCTGGCAATCTGCATTACAAGTATTTCCAGATGCCTCACGTGGCTATAGAGATGTTTCTGACCTGGTGCACAGGTTTCGATCCCAATGGTCCCAATGCAATATTCCGAGTCGTACATAAACACTTACCAAGAGAAACTGGGGACGAGAAACACCTGCGAGGAGTAATTAGAAAGGCTTGTACATAGCATAGCATGACTGACAACCTATTACTGGCTCTACCTCTGAGAGACAAGACTAAGATGGCCCCGATGATCTTTGACATGGAACGGGTGATCATTCACGATCCTCACCGAGGCATTTATTTCACTACAAATTTCTCCAAGGACAGCAGGAGAAAATATGTTCCCTATTCTTCGGAAGAGGCCAATGTATGAATAATGATCTGATATGGTGTATATCTGTCATCCCGATGAGGGCCACTGCCGTGTATTCTATCTGTTGGAGGTGCAGCAACCGCATGGCATGCGCCGGATTTACCAGACCGGGCGCATGTCCCCACTCTTGGGACATGCATGCACCACACTGTACCAACCTGTACTTGGCCCCGTGTTCCCGCGCTACAGGTTAGATACTAGCAACATAATCTCCCTTGCCGATGGCCGCCTCGAAGTGGCACGTCATGATCTGGATGTACGTTGTGACTGCTTGAACAGTTTAGCAGTTTGATCGTCACCTGTCGATATCCTAGGATATGCGCCAATGATGGCCTGGCCTCGGCATATAATAGGAGTAAGAGTCCAGATGTAATCCTTCGACGATCCACAAGAGTTGGTGCATGCCGTCCAGATGTACCAAAGCTGTCGCCGTCTGGAGATAGTGAAAAGAAATAACACCTGGCAGCGAGCAGGAAATATACACTAGAGATGAGCCGTTGGCAGGATAAAACAGAGAGCATTTCATACGTCCTACACTGGGGCTTATGGTATTGAACAAGGGCAACTATTTTTTTACAGTGATATGCTAAGCACGATGTTTAAAAAAAACTTTATTTTTTGAAACAATTTTGCGGCTTTTGCCTTCTATTATTCAACGGGTTACAGCTACGATACTCCCGGCCCGGAACCTGTGTTACTGCGGTCAGAGAGTTACCCAGTACTTTCTAAGTATCAAGCAAGCTTCAGTCCTAGACTCCCACTACCGCAGAATGAGCCTCGACAGAAATCTCTTCACTCTAAATATTGTCCCTAACACAAGTAACCATGCCGTTCAAGACCTCGTTCTCCCCTCAGGAGCGGTGCACTATCATAGAGAGAAGGAAGAAGGCCAGTGCTATCGAATAAATCTATTCGGTGAACACGCAGTCATTTGGATTCAGTTAATTGAACTCATCGGATGTGCTAGACCCAATGTCGCAAAGTCTTCTTGCCTCTGCGGAGGCTCCGCAAGCGTCGAGCAAGCATAAAACGATAGAACTTTACAATCCCTCCCACATCGTGGAGTTCAAATCGACTGGCACGCTGACTCTCCGATGGGGGTTCAGCTGGGAAGAGTCAGTGAGCAGGTCACTTGCACGGTTTCCCGTTTAATCTCGGAATCAGACATCATTTTGAGTGGAAAAAGGAAGGCTGTTACCTTATTCGGAAACCAGATCCAGCCGTCCTCGTCGCGATCACCAAAGCCTCGACAGTTCAAATTCTGGATTACAATCTCAATCGGCACGTCTCCATCATCCTTGTTTAAACGTATAATCCTCAATCCTGAACAGGTTTGACATCGCGGATCGCAAAGGTTTAGAGATTGCCATCCTCACGACCCTTCTCACTTTGCAAGATCTGAATCTTGCCAACTCCGCTCCTTCCCAGCCTTTCATTCTCTCACCTCCACTGAAGCCCGAAGCCCCGCCAACTCCTTCCCGCCCCGCCCCAAAGACAGGAATCGATCGCATTGCGGAGATGCATGCGATGCGCGACGAACCAAATGAGGTTACCGTAAACGAGGAGGGCTTGGTTGAAAACTACGGCGAATACGCGGAAGGCCTGCTCACAGTACGCCACACATGCACGCTCCAATTGATGTCCTTATATCCACACCCTACAGGATGACGCCATGTTATTTATCACCATTCGTTCCGCGTCACCTGCTGACGTACCCAAGGTCCTGCAAGTAGTTGAGCACGTCAAGCGTCTAAGACACAAACGCGGTACTACCCTCTCCTTTCCTCGCGCTTGTAGAGTGCCACTCATTTGACGTCAGAGGTCAATACGGGGGTCCTATCCGAAGATCTCCACCAATATGTCGTATATGATACTAAGCCTACCGGGCTACAGCGCATCAAACTCGATGATCCTCCGCAGAACGCATACACACCACCGTCAAGCCTCGCTGTACACCTGAGCAAGATACCCATGCCCGAGCTCCAACCACGTCCCACGGCGGGTTTGCATCACTCTTCACCAGAGATTCCTTCGAGGAGTACCTCCTCTCCTCCAACGCGACCGCCACACAAAACCTCCGCACCACACGGACATTCGAATGCAAGTCCTTCGTCGCCCTTCGATCATGGGCCGTCATTTCCAACCATACGCAGACAGGTCTCAGGGAACGGAAGTTTGTGGGGCAGACCCCACAAGTAGTAATCATCGGATATTTTTATCCTGATAACCGCAGCTTAATCGCAATTTCTAGCCGACCTGGTCCCTATTCTACTCTGTCATGTTTCTAATGAGTGTTTCGATTTTATGGACGCACTAGCATTCTATCATTCTATCACATGTACAGAGTTATCAATAGCAAGTTGTATACCGCGATCAGGGCCGGGCTGTAGCGAGTGTTTCCGAGATGAAGGAATAAGAGAGAGTATCGCCCATCAAATTGTTTGTTGTACAGGCAGTTCAGAAGATAAAGTGGTATGGTACTTGAATGATGATGCTCAATCAAGGCACACAGCGTGAGGAGGTGGGAAAGAAGATCCGAGGCCACTGGCAGGACAGTCACGCGTCTTGCTTGGAGCCTCCCCGCATACACGGCGGGGGCAATCTCGGGCGACCTCAGGTGAGGTACGATGTCAAGATAGGATCCCGAATCTGCGAATACGGGTCCTACCTTGCGTCCTCTCGATTTTCTTGACCCTCAAAGTTATCCCTGCCAGGGATGACTTTGAGACGGATTCGCTCCGACCTTTCCTTCCTCGCGGGTCATCACGCTCCTCTTAGTAACGCAACGGTTCCGAGTCCTCAGAAGGATCAGAAAGGATCAGAAAGATCAGTTCATTCCGAGTCGCTTTCTCTTCCTTCGGGGTTATCCTTGTGTCTTTTTATCCATTCGGCATGTCGATGCTCTCGGACATTCCGAGTGTGAGACAGGGGTGGATCATACTGTATCTGACAGAGATGCACTCTACCATCTCAATTCACGCTGAATTCCCACAGGTCCGCAATACATCCCGTATGACCACATGACCGCCTCTCGTGCCATATACACGCTGTTCCGAGCGGCCAAGCTCTACTATACCTACTATTATGGCATTGACTTTCTTTCCCCCGCCACCTGTACTATGCTCTTTCTCCAATGCCCCGCCAGGGTCAGCGGCCACCTTCACAGCCAACGTACTCAGGCTTGCCACTGGCAGAGACGCCCTCTGTTCAGTTCTAGTGGCCGCCTCCATCTCCCTGAGGGTTGCATGACATTCGTGAATTTGCAATGAGAAGCGCTGCACTGCGCACTGATTGATTATCTCTCCCGTCCGCATGGCGGCGTGCGCGCGTGAGAGAGGCATTTGCGGGTGCATTGGCCTGTATGGTGCCTGTGGATGCTGTACGCACTCGGCATCCAAACTCTCATCGACAGGCATCGTCTCCTCGTAGCCCCCCCCCCCTCGTGCTGCCCCTTTCACATTTATCACGGTGCCTGACGCTGGCTACAACAACTGATTGATTAGATTTCACGAGTCACAACCCTTGTCGACGCAACGTCCCGGTCAGCTCTCAAACTCAAACAAGATGTTCGAAGTCCCCCGCACGTCCGGGCGCTAGTTCTCGCTATGGCAATTGGTGCCTGGCCCTTGGAGAGAACGACCGTGCCGACTCTACCGATGCCGTGCAGGTACCGACACAGTGTTACAGTCATAGCAATCGGAGCTTTCGAATTTGAGGCTTCAATTGTTACAATGCAGAGCGAGATGCAGGTACCTGAGACGAGATACGGAGTTCAGCCAAGGCACACTCGTTCTTCGTGTAGCGACGGCTCAGAACAACCCTGACACCGCAGGGCACAGCTCCGCGCGTTGCTACGCTGTCCGCCACCTGCTCACTTCAGTTCTCCTCGAAGACCTTCGATGTTATGGAAGGGGACTCTTCGTAGTGCACATGCTCTCACGAATTCAGGGTTCACACCCGAGCCAGTGCGTCGCCTAACTTACTGGGAGAACGTCTCGTGCACGTGCACGATCGTGATGGGCTGACCCCACGTGGCCCTCGATATTTTCCATAGAGTACCTGAGCGAGAGGGCGACAGGGCGACCCTGTCCCGGTCTCAACTCTCACAAGTGGCGGCCCATGCTGTCGCAAATTGCATCACGATGCGCATGAGGTAATTTACCACATCGTGCAGCTCGCGTCGGCACAGTAACGTTCAACGTTTACGCACTCTCAAGCTCCGGTCCTCTCACGGTTCTCGTCGGTAGCACAAAATCCACCGCTGATACAAACCGGCGCGCCCTTAAAGGGGCAACCGGACGTGAACTCGATGCCATACGAATCAGCTGGGCGCGGGCTGGAGAGAAGCATGGGGTGTGCATAGCGCAAGGCGCCGCCCATTGAGCAATAACTTGAAGAGGGGCTTGGGCAACCAGTCAGTGGCCTCCGCTTACAGCAAAGTAGGCGCCATACTCATGGCAGCGGTCAAGGTGGCGGCCGGGGCGTCATTACGAATCGTGGACGGTCGTCGCACTTGAAGAAAGGTGGCAGCGCAGTACCGACCAGTTAAATCCGGGAGTCGTCGGCTAACGACATCACGTGGGCACCCGGTATTAGCACTTAGCAGCCGACATACATATCGTTTGAATACTCCGGTGAGAGATGGCACGTCGACGTCGATGAGCGCGATCAGGGACCGAGCGGGCTTCTCAAACAGATATAGAGAGAAATGGGAAAGTGACCCCTTATTTTTGATGACGATGAGGAGGGTAAGTTTGTCCGTCTCATGCATCGCGGTCTGCATGCACATGATGGGGGTGAGACATAGGCATCGGTCACTAACGGAAGTGAGGCCGCCAAGGTGCTGTTGAACCCTGTCTGACTGGCATCATCTCCAATCACACCTCGTTATGACAGTAGCATATAAGTCTACTGTTGATTCCTTACGGACATTGCCTCCAGGCCATTCTTTTTTTTTTCCCTTTTTCTTAATAATTTGATCGCTGCGCCTGTCCGGAACGTATCGATTACAGTGCAACACATATGTTTCACATCTGCACCGGCGTCCGCTGAAGAAATACGCGTTGGGATAAGGGAAGGAGGGAAGGAAGGCGGGCAGCGGACTCAACTGGGAGATCCGGCTGATGTAGGCTGTGTGCGCTTTATGATACCCGAGCCACAATGAAAAAAATAACGATCAGTCGTCATATTGTGTAAAGACCATCATGGTGGTAATTATAAGGTTGGAACCTTCAAAGGGGCTGATTTATCGTGTGTTTCGAGGGTGACGGGAATGATGATGGTGGACTCGGAAACAAAAGCTGAGGGAGGGCCATCGTGCCAGACAGACCACTTTGAAAGAGCTGGGGCCAGCGAGCGCTTCGCCCACCCGTCAGTCGAAAAATATGTTTTCTTCCCATAGAAACCACGCCCCCAGCACATGGACACCCTGCATGCGAAACCACGTGTCGTGTCTCCTTGCTTTGCTGCTGATGAGGGGAGGGGTGCTTGCTAATATCCGTCGAATCGAACATGGAACTCGGGTGTCGGAAAAAAGAAGCCGGAAGGGCCATGTGTCAGCTGCAATGAGAGGCAATAATGCCAAAAATGGCTTAAGGTAGTTGAGGCCACCCCAAAATGACTGACGCGAATCGTGGTACTAGTAAGACAAATTAAAGGTAAGGACTGTACAGCAGAGAATGTAGTGAGTTGCCATCAAGGAAATCTTGCGGGGACAAATATGCGAGCTGCAGCAATAGATGGAAGCAGACAACGGGTAGGGCGTGGTCGTAGATTTTGCACAGAATGCGAGAATGAGCCCAATGGGTATCTATGAAGAAACGAAACCGTATTATGAACCGCCTTGTAAAGGAGTGTAGACAAGGATCTGCACAACATGTAATAAATATATGATATGACTAATGACAGAAGGGAGGTGAACAGAGGGCAGCTCATAGACCGTTCACGATCTCGACAACGCTGCGCAATCCCTGTAACTCATCATCCCTGAGATCAATAAAGTTCGCTAAAGGAAACCAAGATTCTAGCGTGCTGCGACGCGAGCGTGACCTAGGATTCGATGAGGGTGATTGTCTGCGAGATGGTATCGTAGCTGGAGGGAGCACGCGATCCTCCTCCTCATCAATGAGCCAATGAGACATTTTGCGCGGACTCTGCCGGGATGCAGACGGTAAGAGTGACGACTTGAATATACTTCGCGGAGACCGCTCGGGGGCATCGCCATCATCCTCCACATCTGCCTCTCCTCCTGTATCTTCATCGTCTCTTGCCATTTCCTCGTCTTCATCGTCACTCATGCTCATGAAATTCCGCTGGCGCGTGCTCCTTGGAACACGGCCAGGAGCATCATAACGCCCCTCAAGGCAGGCCAGTGCATTGGAGCGCTCCACATTGCGTCTGCGGGCTGTACGAACGGACGTACCGGTGGAGGAGAAAGACATGAAAGATGTATGGTGGGGGCTGGGGATGGTTGGGGACGAGAGCGGTGATGCCGGGGATGGTGTCTGAATAAACGAACTGGATGATTCGAACGAGGAGAAGGCGGTAACTGGGGGAGCCGAATGTGGAGCGCGATATGACATTGGAGGACTACCTCCAGCTGGCCTAGACGACCGAGCGGACGACCGAGCGAAGAGAGAGGGGCTCGGGATTGAGATGGGAGGAAGGGAATGTGGTTCTTTGCGTTCACGCGGAACTTCGGGGAGAGCTGAAGAAGGCGCAGGTCTCGGGGATGGAAGAGTACGGAGAGAGTCACGAGAGGGGCGCCGCGCAGGGGGAAGGGAAGGGGACATTGGCGCCAAAAGGTGCGAGTGTTGTCTGTCGGTGCTATGAAATTAGGGGGCAGAATAACACAATCAACATCAACTACTTACGGGGCCATTGCCGGGGTGACACTTGAGTGAAGGCGACGAGTGGTCACACTCTTATCCGCTGCGAGATCGAGAGACAGGAATGAACGAAGCTCGGTGGTCGTCTCGGGCGAGTTGGCGAACGGATTGGTGAATTGAGGAGGGTCAAATGGACTCTCTGAGGGTGTGGATAACTCGATAGGTTTGGACAGTGACCTAGTTGGAAGAGAAGACTTGCGAAACTTGTAAAAAATATTGGTTTCGGGAGACGGGGGAGGGGAAACACGGTCTGAGAGGAGACCGAGAGTGAAGAGAGAAGAATAGTGTGCCATGGGAGGGGTAGGTACGGGGAGAGTACGAGGCAGAGAGGGAAGTTCGGGAGGGCGTTTATATGACAGAGAATAATGGCCCGATATATTTTTTCTTTTCCACCGCCCCGGGCGTGAGCACTCGCGATCAAAGTTGGTTGGTGCGGAAGAGAAGAGAAGAGCGCGCGACCGGAGACGCTTGTTGCTTCCCAACTGGATCTGGATCTAGATAACATTCATTCTCCGACTCCACCTGCCGTCCCTGGCGACCGCTCCATCCCACCCTGCCCAGACACGTGCTTCCACTTCCCTACTTTCGGGCCGTCCCCGGTCCCGGCCTTCCGAAAACCAGACGTCTCCCGTTTAGGTCTCCTTCTCCGGGTCATCCGTCCCTAATGTCGTCAACTTTGATCCGCCGCTACACCTACTCGGCTGCGCACTTCAATGCTCATCCACCTGCGCTGCGGTTTGTTATTCCGAACACGAACACCCCTCTATTTCAACAGGTCCGTCATCACATGTTCGCGTATCTTTTTGATTTATACTGTATTTTAATTTAGATCTCAGAACCGCCCCGAATCGGCGATAGAGGATTACGTCCCGTGGCACAAGCAGCCGGTGATAAGTTACCACAGCTCGTTTCCCGGCTGTCAGTGACATAGACTTCCTCACAGGTGATGTCCCTATTACCCCACTACAGTACTCCTGCGGCTGCGGGTCTCCAATTCGACAGTCTCATCTACAACTCCCCTTGCGCTGCGCCTTCTGTGATGACTCCCGCCATCAACGACCAACATCCGAGAGCGCCCCCGGGCCAGCGCGCTGGCGTTGCTTCCCCCACCCCTCGATCATACCCGATCGATCCCGCCCCCCCACCGCCACATATTTTGGCAAGAAGCGCCATTAGCAGCAGCGCGTGACCTTCCACCCGTGGCTAGACCTGCCACTAGTACTGTACGGTAACTGACTCCGTTGGGGACCCTGCGAATTTGACATGAAATGTTGTCTCCGCAACCTGCAACGCGTCGCGCCGGTCATTCGCCTGACCAAATTCGGCCGCAATGATCGCGGATGCCGCCTTCCCGCAAATGCAGGTGCCCCGCCACTGACAAATACTATCCCTACCCCCATAGTCGAACACCCCCCTCAGTCGGACACCACGAATTACTCGCTCATTTTTATTTAACTGCTATCAAACTTCGTACGCTGTATCCTAGTACCATCTATCTATGTATCTATCAACTTCTTTTGATGAAGAACGCGAAATAAAAAAAAGGCTTGTTTGTCACGCTCATGTCACGCTCGCCAAGCTCAGGGCGTCAAATCTCCACTGTGACATTGCGTGACTATCCGACTGAGGGGGGTGTCCGACTATGGGGGTAGGGATAGTAGTCGCACTCGCAGTGACTTGAGGTTTGGCTAGGTGGTAATAGTCACGGCACTCCCCACGGTGATTAGTCATCCCATGACTCGCTGATCGGCAACAGCGGGGGGAACATTTAGTCATTCCTAAGGGAAGAAGATCATCGATCATCCCTCGGATGGGTAAGCAGCTGGAAAGAGGGTTTAACCCGTGCCAGTACGAAACCGAGCGGAAGGGGACGATTTGAACCCAGATGTGAATCGTAAAGTCCATTACGCGTCGGCGACTCCGGCTGTTCGAGAATTCCTGATTAGGCGACATACTTGCTGTATCAGGAAAATTGGATGTTTCACCTGCAAACGCGCCCTTATTCCTTCAAGAAAATTTCACGAAACGCACCGTTCGCGGGACGATGTCCAATAGATGTTGTTCATGACGGGTCGTTTGTTCATTTCCAGCCCTCGCGGAGATAGAGAGGCCGCCTACCCCGGATGTCATGTCATCTATTTCCGGTAAGCGTCACCCTCCCGCTTATCTTGCTGGTCGGCTCTTAACCATTACTGATTCTGAGTCAGGTGCGCAACAATTATCTTTATATTACCGAGGGTAAAAATATAATGCCGCCTGGTGGGGGAGGTTTGCAAGTTGTACTCATGTGTCCCGCCCTAGCATAATGTTAAGGCGGGGCCGGGGTCACTTAACCCCGACCCCTGGGTGATTGGTGACGCCGCGAGGTGTGGTTCTAGATAACGCCAAAAAAAAAAGTCAGGCACTAGAAGAAGCGTCACAACGAAACGGGCCCGAGTTCCGAAACCTGTGCGTCAATGTCGTTCCTTGGCGTGGCGGGACCGCGGAGCAACAGCAGCGTTTTGCGCAAGCAAGCGAGCTGAATATCACAGAATGCGGGAGTCACGATATGAATCTAGCAATTTGCCGTCCAAAATAAGGTCAAACAATCGCTGGCCCCATAACAGAATGTGATTCATCCCATCTGTTCCACATATCCGGCGCCAAGATACGGTTCATTCGCACGACGACAATGGCTCAGACAAGGCACGTCGAGTCAGATTTTGACACTCGACGCTTCGACAGATGGATGTCTCTGCCAGAAGCCACGTCTCGCGCGATCTAGGCCACCATTCTCGTAGGCTCAGATTGGAACGTGGTACGTCCCACGAGAATTCGGGAAGGGAAGGGGGCAGCGTGATTGATCGATAACGGCTCGACTGTCCAACATCTTTCGCAGATAGACTTGGACCATGTGACGCACAACCGTAACAATAACCATTCTTTGATCTCTTGATGGTTATATGGCTTGTGTCCGCACGTCAGGATGATATCAGGTAAATCAATCATTACCTATCTTCCATTCACGCGTATGAGAAAGAAGTGACTCAGAGGGGTTAAGCGATGGCTGATAAAATTAAGTGTCTTCTGCATCTTCTCCACATCTTTTTGTCCAAATGCTCTCGTTATCTGGCCGACCATTCACTTGAACCATAGTCACAGCCGCTTTGCATTTCCATCCCGTTTGACACCATCGGTTCTCGTAGAGATTGGAGGGTGGAGCGGGAACATGGCGACGCAAGTGGACGCTTTTGGCATCGATAAGCAAGATGACATGAATAGAAGTGGAAAACTTCAACATGAACATTAAATTGCCCATTTTTTCCCTTCTCGACAATCGTGCGTTCCTGTGGTGATTTGATATGGCCAATGTGAGCAAGTCTTCAGATTGTCTTTAGGTTTCGTTTTCTCCCTGAAGGTGGACATGCTTGACGCTCAGTGGAATTTTTCAAACGCGGAGGGAATGTCAGGAAACGCGCCACACATATCACCAACGAGGTACCCGCAGCACTCAATACAGTACGAACATAGCGTTATTAGACGTGTCTTCCCAATTTGTGTGATGGGTGCAGATCGCAACATTTGATGTAGAGCTTGCGCAGCACGACGCGAAAAGAATGAACCTTCAGCCAAGCACAAGGTAAACGCTAGCCCTTGTTTGATGTGACAACGCCATCGTTCATGACATCGTGACAACGAGAGGAGGAAACACACAGCATGGCCGCCGACGGGTGTCTTAATTTCACTTTACGGAGAAAGGCGCGCGCTTCGGCACAACACAGCGCCGCCGGAGCTGGCAAGTCTCCACCTATCAAGCGCCGTCAGTCTGATGATGCCTCGCATGTCTCCACCGATCGCGCAGCGTAAAACAGCAATGAAACTTCCGCATCAGTGGTGTTACCACCCTGCGTCCGCAATTGAAAGATATTGAGGGCGTGTCATCAAAGGCCCAGGAGACATGCACCTGCAGTCCGGAGCAACAAATTACCGCTGCACTGGAGTGGCGTTTGGTGTTCAACGTAAAGCTATATTGAGGGCAAACTACGTCGCCAAGCTGTCCCAGATAACAGCCCAGCTGCGGATTGTTAGATGAGGGGGGATGGGCCTGCAATCGGTGTTTTCTTGGGAACCAGTTGAAAGTCCGCAGTCGATGGGTTCGAAGTTGCGCACAAGCCACAGTGCGAAGGTTCTGAGAGCGGTGAGTGGTTCACATTCAATTTGCGCAAGAAGGGCGCACGGAGGCGCGGAAGGAAAGACATGATGACATGTGCGCTCTGCGTAAGAAAAACATGACGAGCGCCCGTTGTGCTGCGACAAGCACGCCACAGGGGAGAGTGGCCTTCTAGGCACGCCACTGGTCTCTGGAGGCTTAGAAAGCTCAAGGTGTCTGATGTTCATTAGAACTCATTTGGAGTGCCCGAGACGGAGAGACGACGAGTGATGCGTAGTTTGGTGAGACTGAATCACGGGAAATATGGACATGCCCGCGACGCACGGACACGAAGGGCATCGGGAATTGTGCGCGCTCCCAAGGCTTGGTCAAAAGTGTCAAATTGATAGTCTGTGGGAGGGTTGGTCTGTGGAGGCGAGGAAACCATCAGCCAGTTTATTGGTGGCACTAGTGCTGACTGATGAGCCACCTCCGTGAAAAGCGCGAGACGGGCACGTTCTGGGGTGCATACGGAACTGGTGTTTCGTGTTCTTAGTAGACAACTTCAAATGGATGCACCCGTCTGTGAATCACCAGCGGGGTTCGGAAATTGCGGAATCCGTAAATGGTATGCTCACGTGAGACCCCGTTCCTCGCCTTCCGCACCGACCACACACAACAACGGCAATGAATGCTGCCCCGTCGCCAGCCCCGCTTGGCCGAGGCGATGAAGCGGAGAGCGTGGCCGCAGCTGATCCTCGCCCCCAGCGGGGTTCAATCACCTCCTTCCTCATCCTCAGTCTCTTCATCTTTCTGATGACGAACAATGGCGGCGGTGATGACCTCACTGTGCGGAATCAGTACAAGGATGCCCTCGCCTCACTCGAGTGGCAGCTAGGCAACTACTCTGCCTGGCTGAACGGCTCAGATACGACAGATTTTACCATGGTACGCATCGCATCTCTCTGTCCTTCATGCGCAGGGCCAAATCCCTCTGAATAGCCCGCTCGCTCACCAGGCGAGCACCGTATCATATCTGAGGCTATACACCGCCCAGGCGTCCTTGACCCTCTCGCTCAATCGTACTACTCTAATATAACTGGTTTTATACGAGGCGGCGCCTCCTTTCGGAATCTCAGCTCTCAATTAGTTCCTCCGGCACAATGGAATGAAACAGAAGTGGCGGAAAAAATCGGTCGCTGGAATTGGACCGCAACCAATAAGATAGCTATGAGCTTACTGTCTAAGCCCGTGGAGGTAGACGAGAAGGAGAAGGAAGAGTTCAAGGGCGTGGCCATTCTACATGTCAGTCTCAAAGGTCTCACATCCTTAGGATCGCTCAAATTAACGACATCATAGGGTCACTTAGAGGCTATCGATAGCAAGACTACTCGAGAGTTGCAACTCGACTTTATAGGGATTCAATTCCTAGAGACAGGATCTGTCTATGGCTTTGCTCAGGACTCAAGGTGTGGTCCTCAATTGCCTGGTAGCACTCCGATCTCATTTTTGTATCCAGGATTTCGGTCGATATCCGTACCCTACCGTCTCTTGTCCCACCAGAACTGCTCAATATCTCCGCTCGTGCCGTGGTCCCTGTCATTGAGGACGACATTGCCAAGCTAAAGACCCTGTTGGCTTCGAACGACCTTTCCTCGGAGCAGAATACCAACCCTCCAGACTCTACATGTCAATTTGCGCTTTATGCGCAGGTGCACCCGTCGAACGTTTCAGCCGCGGCGATGCAAGAGCTCGAAGACGAGCTCATGCATCCCACAGGTATTACAACCGTTCGTCGTCCCCCTCTTCAATTGGACGTGTCTGTCATTAGCCCCGAGTGTGGTATTTTCATCGAGAGTAAAGATGCGGATGGCATGCGGTCACGCATATTCTTCAGGAAAGTCACCTCATGTACGTGGAGTGTATGTTTTCACTCTTTGCCTGCTGATTTCTCGCAGATGCTGGATTCGCTGCACTTGTCTACCTTGCCATGCTCTTGTTGCTTTCGCATCAGATGTCCGAGAGCAGAACTCCGGCTTCCCTCTCGCGGATTTCTCGTTGGTCGTTCATTGCGCAGGCCCTGGCTGACTCAATAGCGTTTGCTGGTGTAGGTTTACACTTTGGTGACGTGGCGCGCTCTAGCATTTGCTCACTCTATTACAGCATATTACCTTTGCTATTCTCGCTGATGGACGGCCTTCACTCGCACTGGTAGCGCCCGCATTTCTTGCGTGTGCGCTCTTCGCCTACGAAGTGGTGCGCCAAGAACGGGTTATTGTCTTGGATATGCTGACCTATTTGTTGGCTTGCAGCAATTCATCCTTCTCATCCAACAGGTCCAGGCGCCTGAGGATCTGGCCACTCATACGCCAGTACCCACCACTCAAGCCGTCCCATCTTCCCAGTCACCGTCTTCAACGGGTGTGCCCCCTCCGCCGTCTCCACCTAGGACATCTCCGCAACAACGCCCAAGACAAGGGGGGAATTCACTTTCCGTCCTCCGATTAATCTTCCGACTTGTCTGGTACGATGAACATAACCGCATCTGTGCGTGCCCTTCTGGTCTTCTTTCTACTACTTAACGACCGAACGAGCTTGTAGGGTACTTCGTGTTTATCGTACTTGCCCTCGTCGTCCGCGTCATGGTCGCGCCGGGAATTGCGGTGATCCTTCTCGCCATACTCTATTCGTCCATCTGGGCGCCGCAGATCGTGCGAGCTGCGCGCCGTGGGAGGCCTTGCGCGTTGGGAAGGAAGTACGTCATCGGGACGACCGTGGGACGAATGTTGTTGGCACTGTGTACGCACTCTCGTTCAGGCAGTTGACATCTGAAATGACCCTTTCCACCCGTAGATCTCCTGGGATGCCCCAAGAACGTCATGGACGTGGAACCACACCGTATGTCACGATCTGTTGCTCATCTTTTGGTTGCGTTGACGTTACCTTTATGGCAGGTTGGGTATACGTGCTCTCGTTGTTCGCCTGCGCACAAGCAGCAGTGCTCGGAATGCAAACTTCGTTCGGGCCTGCATTCTTCCTCCCTCAGCGCGTATGTTAATACATCCTGTCCTCGATTCCGTATTTTCTGAGATTTGGTTCTCCTTGGTTCTCCACGCGCGCAGCTTGCGGATTCGCGAGGATATGACTACCACCCGCCACTCCCAGACACCGAAGGAGGGCCGTTGGGCGATTGCGCGATCTGCATGGACGCGATAGATCGTCCGCCGGAGGACGCATCGGGAAAATCGGCCCGGCGAGGCGTGCGTGCACGCGCCTCATATAGCCTCGCACCTTGCGCTCATCTATTTGTGGGTTTTATCTCCAATCTTTTTCGCCATGTGGCCGGCGCGCTGATCGTATCTGGTTACGTTTAATAGCATACGGAATGTCTCGAGCGGGTGAGTTTCTCCTCTTGGTTTAGAGCAGCCGATAATTCTGACGATGGGGTCCCAAGTGGCTTGCGATCAAGGTAAAATAAATTTTAATGAATGTATGCCCCGAGCGTTGATGGAACTCATTTGGCCTATATTTTTCAGAATATTTGCCCGCAATGTCGAAGACCGTTGCCTCCTCTGTGATTTTCATACCTCTACTACAGCACGCAATTGGGAGTCAACAGACTTCCCTTATTTGTATTACCCTCACGACGGACTTGAAACGAATAAATTCATCGGTAACCAACGAACGCCTCACGACGGATGGTAGTGATTCGCTGCACGACAGGCGATACTACCTCGCATGCTTGCGAGAAGAAGCTCTGCGACTCGTGCAGGATATATTCCGGCGACAGGATCGCAAATTAAATACAAGTGAAACACATCATGGGCCTTGTGAATGTGAAACCTCAGTCGCCCATTTGCTATCCGGGCTCTTTAGGTCACTTACGAATGGCTTTACTATAAACTGACCAAAACGACGTTTTGTCACCTTCACCCGATCACTTAGATCCGTTGATGGCTTCCCCAACCACCCCATCCTCCCTACGCCTGGACTCCGGAACACCTTGACCTTACCCCCGAGCCAGCGGTCTGTCTGATGTGTTGGCTAGTGTCCTCCCGTACTTACCTCCTTACGGTATCGTTTGCCGTGCTCAATTTTACCATTTGGAAATAGCTATTCTTGACGAACATACGGGGAGTCCTATGACCGCCGTCCTTGGGCAAATGTTTCTGCGGAGATCGCTTTCCGTGACTAACGCCATGCCTGACAACGCCCCAGTTACAGTTGAAATGGGGTAAAAGGGAGGCGAAGTTCGGTTTTCCCCATGGAGGTGGGCAGCAGCAACTCTCTTCGATTTCTGATTCCGCGGAAAACCGTTACCTCTGATTTTCCTACTACCTTGCGTCCTGGGGACTAATTTTTTCCTCCGTTGCGCGCGGCACTCTCGCGCGGCCTATCGTTCTTGCGATTGAAGATGTTACTCATGCCATGCCATCTCTGAGAAATGGCTTATCATATTGGATCGATGTCTGATAAGACGGTAGTACAAGCAAGTGAGCAGACCATTTACTTGAGCAAGTTTTGGCCCTTGGTTCTGGACTGACTTCCCCTCGACGATTGGCTTTTATCCCTTGGCCTGGCCATTATCAGCCCTTCGTCCTGTCCTTCATCTGCGTAATATGAAGCGTCTTCTATCAGCAGGGGAATATGTCAGCCCTTCGCCCGTCGGTATTATCGGCCCACTGGCAATAGTCATTTGTGTGTTCTAAGAGGGATGAACAGATGGCTCCGCGTCTTAATTTGACACGGTCGTCGTGATCTGTACGCGGCAGTGGCGATCGCGTGTAGTTCTAGTCCCGCGTTGCTCGTGAGTCGCACTCAAACTCTTCAATGTCTTCTCTTTGCTTAGCTGCGGTGAGTACCACCTATGCTCGTCTCGTCCTCCGATGGGCTGTTGTCTAGCATCTACACATCTTTTGTCTAGAAGCCTTGGCATGGATGACAACGTTATTGTGGGACGCGTTTATAACTTGAAACCGGGGAGTAGACTGTGGCCGCACAGAGAACCTCACAAATAAACTCCTTTCGCCAGTGGGTTCCTCATTGTCTGACTGCGGGGACGCTCAGATAGCGTCCGGTGATTCATCTCGATAGGGTGATATTAGTAGATGATCCCATCCAATAGTACAACCTTGAACATTCCCTCATGTATCTAGTACATCTACATGGAATTTTTTTACATGGAACTTTCCACTATCTAAAATCCTACAACTGCGCTTTGACGCCCTCAGCCCGCTCGCGGTGCTCCACGAGCACTGCAACGCTGATCATGGGCAGGCCAAACCTGTCCGCGAAAGCGCGGCACGCGTCTCGTCGCATCATGCTCCCCACCTCGTCGTCGTTCACCAGCTCGCAAAGGAGGCCGGCGCGCGGCAGACCGGCGAGCGCACAGAGGTCGACGGCGGCTTCGGTGTGCCCGCGCCGTGTGAGCACGCCACCCGGTCGCGCACGCAGGGGAACCATGTGTCCTGGGCGCGTAAAGTCCTGAGCATGTACGGCTGTCGGCGCAGCAAGCGCACGGGCGGTGAGCGCGCGGTCGTGCGCTGAGATGCCGGTCGTCGTGCCTGCGCAAAATTCCATCATGGTGAGCGCGAGAGGATGGTGATGACGAGAGGAAGAATGAAAGAAGATGAGGCGCACCGTGCTTGTAGTCGACCGTGACGGTGTATGCAGTCCGGTGACGCTCCTCGTTTTGGGGGACCATCATCGGGATGGACAACGCCTCGAGGCGGTCTCCGGGCAACGAGATGCAGATGTACCCGCTGTGGGGATAACGGAAAACCGAGCGGAAGGTGAAGGGGCATCAAGTCCGGTAAGTGCGGAGTCCGAGACAGTCAGGACGGGAGATGGTTAAGAGTCCGAACCTCGTGTACTTGATCATCCAGGCCATTTGCTCCGTCGAGCAGCCCACGGCAGGAATGATGAGATCACCCTCGTTCTCGCGGCCCTCGTCGTCCATCACAACGACAAATTCCCCGCGCGCAATGGCGGCAATGGCGCTTTCAATTGTGTCGAATGCAAAGGAGGTACGGAGGGGTGGTGTACGCTCTTTCGGTGCTCGTCGGGATGGCGAAGAAAGATCGAAGAGGTCGAATACGGGTCGCGTGGAGGAAAGGGGAGCATAGGCGGTTGGGACGGTGGTAGCAATTTGCTGGAGGACGGCGACGGGTGCCATGATTGCAGACTTGAGAGCAGGACTCGGCCGCTCATAAAGCATTTGTAAAATGTCATACTTGCACGTGACTGAATCACTAATGTCTGTCAGGATTACGTTATCGGAGCATAGTCAGCGGTGAGTCAACGAGTCAACATCATCGTCGACCCTATCATTTCCTTGCCACATCAACGCGGTGCCCTACTGGCTCAATTTCTTGGCTTCGTTATTGATGTCCGTGGTTTTAACGTCATGCCAGAGTTTGCAAATGGGAAAGAGGTCTCTATGTTAATTTCAGTTTATATATGTCATGATGCTGTCAAGTCGAGCCCGCGTGGCGAAAGGGCGCCAAGGACGGTGCTGTGTTCCGGACCTGAGGGCAAGGAATGTGACGCTGTGCAGCAGACACATGTGCAGCAGCACCAGTTCGGCACAAAAGATGTTAGACACAATAAAACGTGGGGATGTTCCCGGCGCGAGAAAGCCGCCGGCGGCAAAGTTGGCTGAGCCGCTCGTCGTTACCGACGCCTCCGTCGTTTCCTTGTCCGTCACCCGTCCTTCGTCTGCGATAAGACCTCCTATTCCTCTTTGCGTCATCATTTCCTTTCGTTTTTGCCAATCTCGGCGCATTTCTCAACCCTTTTTATCCTGATGTCCGCTACCATCACGCAGCCCTCTGAGGTTGAGATCCAGCGAGAGGTCGAGAATCTGCGTGACATCAAACGACGCTCTACTCTCCAAGGCGGCCCTGGTGCTCTCATCCTCGATCCCGATCTCCCCACGCCTGGTGCCCAAGCCGCCGCTGCTCAGGCCGGCTACTGGGTCCCCAGCGACGACTCCAGCAGCGACTCCCACTCTCACGAAGATCCTTCGGGTTCCGATTCTGCATCCGACGACCCCTTCCATCTTTTCTGGGTCCCCGCCAACATGCACCCAGAGATTGATCCTGGTCAATTTCGCGCCTTTCTCAAGGAGCATGCCCATACCCCCGCCGAAGGAGGGCTAGGGCGATCCGAAAGCCTCAGCAGCACTTCACTCGCTCGTAAAAAGTCGATGCTAAGTAGGCAATATCGCCCCTCCGAAAATGACGGCGTCGAGGACGAGCAGGTCGTGCCACTCCGGAGGAACCGCTCCTCCCTATACGCGGGTTCGGGTCCGCAGCTCACGATTAAGGATCTGGAAAAATTGGACGAACTCGTGGAGGAAGCCTCGCAGAGCAGGGATCCATCGAAATTGCGCAGCGTTTTACGTCGATCGTTCAGCATGAATATGTCACCGTCAGGTGCGTGGTAATTGGCGCTCTGCACGCGCACGCACTCGTGCTAATGATAGACCTTGCCCACTCCACTCTTAGTTATCGATAACTTGGAACATACAATGCCAGACCCCGGTGACGACGCAGACGCACCTATCATCGTCCCTCGTCCTGGTATGATTCTTCGTCGCTCAGCCCGCACCAAAATCCGCAAGCAGGGTCAGACTGTCGAAGGTGCCCATCGCTTCAATGCCACGCGACGAGGGACAGGCTCAAAGCGTGACGCCCAACCTCTCCCTGACACACGTTCTTCCACCGATCTCTCCACTAGCGACACCACCGATGCCGAGCCGCCCAGACGCCCACGCTTGCTCAGTGACGAGAGTCCTGACGAGACGTTGCGCCTTGTTCGCCCAGAGTCATTTAGCACTGAGGCCTTTATTTTCGACGCATATGTACGGGAGGACGTAGATGAAGAGGCGATCAAGGCATCTTCGCCTCCAGTCGAATCGCCCCCTCGACTTTCTCTATCGCCGCCTCTACCGCTGTCATCAAGAGAGGAGCCCGAACTCGTGCCACCAATACAAGTTGTGCCGCCAGCTCAGGCCAAACCCGCACTGCCTCCACTTCAGCACCCTTCACCGCAACGCGCCTCCTCCCCATCACTGGAGACGCCTTCTCGCTCTCCTTCTCCAGTAACTTCCATTCATTCTAATGTATTGTCCCATTCGCGACCCGAGTCGCGACCGGTTCAATCACCATCACCATCACTGCCTTTTGTGCCTCCGGGTCCACAAGGGTTAGATCCGCGGCGCGAAAAAGAGAAGGATAAGGATAAGAAGGGACTATTCAAATGGGGTGGCGGTGAGAAGAAGGGAAAGAAGGATCATCGCGAGAAAGAAAAGGACCCGGGCTTCTTCGGCTCACTGTTCAGCTCGAAACGGAAGCCAGAGGAGAATGCTCCTATTGGGCTTGGACACGGACAGTCGGGACGAGAGGCAGCAGCGGCGCTTCTCGGTGCGAGCAAGGCTTCGCGTGGATACGTTCCGCCAGTTTCACCGCAGCCCTCGAGCGTGAACAACTACTCGCGTTATCCGATTCACGTTGAGCGCGCAATCTATCGCCTATCGCATATTAAGCTTGCAAATCCGCGGCGCGCGCTTTACGAGCAAGTCCTCATCAGCAATCTCATGTTCTGGTATCTCGGCGTCATTAACAAGACACCGCAGCCGCAATCCCAACAGCAAACGCAGCCGCAGACGCCCGCAGAACAAGCTCAGGCGGTAACTGGTGGTTCTGGACCTGCACAACAGAAGGAGCGTGAGGAGAAGGAACGCGCCGAGCTGGAGCAGGCAGAAAGTGAACGCGACGAAGCGATGCAGGCCTTGCAGGGCCAGGGGCAGGGAGGGCCTGCTCAGCAGTTGCCACAAGGCCGACGAGGAAGTCTCACCAAGGCGTCGCCATCAAATGCCGGAGCTCGCCGCGCGGAACAACCTGTCCGCGGACCGCAGTACGACATGCAGCACCGTGCAATGGAGCAGGAGTACGGCGCTGCATTCGCGGGCGCGCGATCACCGACTGCACCCTCGGGTATCGGGTACTCCACCCAACCTGGGCAAGCGGCAGCACCCATGCAGATGCAAATGTCGATATCGATGTCAGGGCCAGCATCAGCGGCCGCCTCATCCCCGCATGTCCACGCAGCCGCAGCCGTAGTAGGTACACCATCAGCGGCCCGCTCCGCCGCAGCGCCACGACGCTCACGCTCGCCACCACCACCCACTGGGTCGCCCATGCGCTTCGTCCCCCCCCCGTCAGTTCCGCCCTCACCAGCGGGGCACCCTCCAATACTCGTGGCCTTGCCCACACAGATATCGTCGCCGAATGCCGCCTCCATGCCAGGACAAGTTCCAGTCATGACGGAGGCGCGACCCCCCGCACGCTCGTTGTCTGCGAACGCAACGCCGCCGACGGGTCCACGGGCGGTGGGGCGCAAAGCTCAGAGCGCGCATGCGGTGCTTCCACCCGGTGCGCGGCGGCCGCGCACTGCAGAGAGCGTGGTGGGGGTCGCGGAAGAGGAGGACGTACCGTTGGCGCTGTGGCAACAACAGCAGTATCAGCAGTCGGTGATAAACCAGCAGCCGCGGAGACGATAATGTCTTGTTGGTTATGCGGCCACTCTCCGGGCTTTTCGCGCCCATGCTTCTTGCGACACTGTCTTTGTCACGCTCTGGGGCGAGACGCAGTGGAGGTGCGCATCAGGCGCAAACGGGCAAGGAGGGGACACACGTTTTATCATCCTTCGCCTCGAGACTTGAAAGTGTTCGTGTTCTGTCTTTCCTTTCCTATTTTTTTCCCTCTTAGACTCACCTTTTTTTGTGTACTTTTGATCTTGCGCGCCCGTGTGCACATGGTTTTCCTTTCAAAAAATGCATACCTCATAGCTACGATTTGACGGACATGGAACAGTAGTAATGATAGAATGCACAAACAATAATCGGAACAGTGAACAGAGCCGACGCGAATGCGAGCGAGATATGAATGGGCGAAGCGAGGTATAGGTTTTTGCGAGGGCATGAGGAGCGTCCGTACACTATCGTACATCTACAGGTGACTAAAAAACGGACTTGGACGTGGAAGAGAAGAGAGAGACAGTGGTGCTGGGAAGAAAAGGTGGGATCAGACAGGTTGCGAGGAGAGAGACATGCCCGTGCGAGACATGTCAAAATAAACGCCCTTGGGATACGTGAGAGGCGGGACGCTTCCCAGCTCGCCTACACGGAAATTTCTTGGAGTCGTCATTGTTGATGGGGGAGAGCTGCTGTGCAGGACTGGAAGGTACTCTAGGTCCGGCACGGCGTCCAGGGTACTGACGAGTGCGTTACTATTATCCAGGTCGGCACGCATCCCGTTGGACGGAGATTTGCCAGCGTAAGAGCTGCGCTCTCCCTGTCGAAAAGCGCGCCTGCTGGAGCGATGGCGGAGGAGCAAAAGGATGATCTGTATTACCGTCAAGATTTGCATATATGATATGAATAGGTTTTGGGACAGTGATGGTGCGCACCGTGAGTAGAATGCATGTGGCCACTACACCGCATGCGACTGAGAGGATGATGGTCAAGGCTTCCGGTGGATGACTGGAGTCTTGAGAGACCGAAGGCTGAGACTGAGGGAGATTATTGGGGAGAGACATGATGCATGGGCTGGTGTGATTTGTGCGATCTAAATTGGGTCGACGCGATAGTCACGTGATTGAGTACGTAAGGGAATGGAAGCGATTTGACAAGCAGGATTAGATAATCTAACTCGTCGCTCTCACTCTCATCCTTTGCGCTGGGCGCCCTCTCCTCTGACACTCTCCGTCTACCTATCTCGCTTTAATACTATACAGCGGCCACATTTACCCATTAATAGCTCCCCCGGTAACAATACCCCCATGTCAGCCCTCTCGTCCGCTTTCTCTGGTCTCTGGTACAAGGACGGCCTCGCCATGTCCCCCGGTAAGGTCGAGCTTCCCCTCCTGGAAAACGAGCCTCTGCGCGGCTCCCTGGGGGAGGTGGACAAGTGCGACTTGCGAATAGAGGGCATGACTTGCGGTTCTTGCGTCGAGGTAAGTTCCGTTCCCACGCGACCTCACCCCCGTATGCTCTCATTGAACTCGCTTCGTAGTCCATCGAGGGAATGCTCAGATCGCAGCCCGGGATCCATTCTGTAAAGGTTGCCCTCCTTGCCGAACGCGGGGTAGTCGAGTTTGATCCTCAGCAGTGGAATGCGGAAAAGATCATTAACGTAAGTTCCCTCTTCTCATCCCTCCTATGAGTCAGCGCATGATCCCGTCCATCCCTCATCATTCAGGAAATCTCAGATATTGGATTCGATGCAACACTCATACCTCTCGTTCGTTCAGATGAGATCACCTTGCGCATCTATGGCATGACCTGCTCGTCGTGCACTTCTACCGTAGAGACCGAGCTCTGCAAGATGCCCGGCATCAGCAGCGTCTCTGTATCTCTTGCCACAGAAACAGCCAAAATTACCTTCGACCGTGGATTGATCGGTCCGCGTGAAATGGTGGAGCGTGTCGAAGAGTTGGGATTCGATGCCATGCTGTCAGACCAGGAAGATGCCACTCAACTGCGTTCGCTTACACGTACGAAAGAAATACAAGAATGGCGCCTTCGATTCCAGTGGAGTCTCGCTTTTGCGCTTCCCGTCTTCTTTATCGGCATGATTGCCCCGCATATCCCCTTCCTCCACAGCTTCTGTCGGTTCAACATCATACCCGGTCTTCCCCTCTGTCATTTGATCCAAGCCATCATCACCACGCCGGCACAGTTTTGGATCGGTCAAAAGTTTTATCGCAATGCTTACAAAGCCCTCAAGCACAAGGCCGCAACCATGGACGTACTCGTCATGTTGGGCACCTCGGCCGCATATTTCTATTCCATTCTCACCCTTATCGTGGCTGTCATCAACGCGGATAACGAACCCCCAGTCGTCTTCTTCGATACCAGCACCATGCTGATCACGTTTGTATCCCTCGGCCGTTACCTCGAAAACTCTGCCAAAGGCAAAACTAGTGCGGCACTCACTGACCTGATTGCCCTCGCTCCATCCATGGCGACAATTTACACCGATGCGATGTGCACGCAGGAAAAGAAGATACCCACAGAGCTCCTCGAAATTGGTGATACCGTCAAAGTCGTTCCTGGAGACAAGGTGCCCGCCGATGGGACTGTTGTGCGAGGCACTTCAAGTATTGATGAGAGCGCCATCACTGGTGAACCAGTCCCTGTCGTCAAGCAGGTTGGTGATGCCATCATTGGAGGAACCGTCAACCAACTCGGCGCCTTCGACATGGTTGTCACACGCGCGGGGAAGGATACTGCGCTCGCACAGATTGTCAAACTCGTTGAAGATGCCCAGACGTCCAAGGCTCCTATCCAGGCGTTCGCCGACCGTGTCGCGGGCTACTTTGTCCCAACAGTCATTTCCCTAGCGGCCGTCACTTTCCTGGGCTGGATGACTATCTCAAGCGTGCTCACGGACACCCAGCTCCCAGAAATGTTCCACCACCATGGTACAAGCAAGCTGGCCGTCTGTTTGCAGCTCTGTATCTCGGTTATCGTTGTCGCGTGCCCCTGCGCACTCGGTTTGAGCACCCCTACTGCGATCATGGTTGGCACAGGCATTGGCGCGAAGAATGGCATTCTTATCAAAGGCGGACGTGCGCTCGAAGCCAGCAGGGGACTTAAGCGCGTTGTATTGGACAAGACAGGCACGGTGACAGAGGGCAAACTTACGGTCGCGGGCTTAGCGTGGGCGCCAACCAGCGAGCTCGGCGAGACACAGAGCTATGCTGTGACAGATATTGATAGCTCAATGCTGGAAACGACCATGGCCGCTGACGGCGTTACGACCCGTGCGGCGGTCATCGCCATGGTCGCCGTAACGGAGGCACGATCAGAGCATCCTCTCGCTAAAGCCGTAGCATCCTGGGGCAAGAGTCTGTCGGGCTCCGGTACACCAGACGCTACCGTCGAAACGTTTGAGAGCGTCACGGGTCAAGGCGTACGCGCGACGGTCGTTCTCTCGAGTGGGCAGAAATACACCGTCTGGGTCGGTTCATCGCGCTTCGTTACAGATTCCGACGAAGGCTACCTTCCCTCTGGCCTCGCAAGGTTCGAATTGAACGAGGCAGAACGCGGCCGCACGATAATATGCGTCGCCATTGCATCCACGGCACTGCGGCCGCTCCCTGTGCTTGCAATCTCACTCTCGGATGCGCCGAAGCCCTCATCTGCGCGTGCTATTAGCGCGTTGCAGGACATGGGAATCGAGGTAAACTTGCTGACTGGCGACCGGCGCTCAACAGCTCTCGTGGTCGCACAGCATGTGGGAATCAAGCCGGAAGGTGTGTGGGCGGATATGAGCCCGAAGGGCAAAGCGGCGGTCGTCAAAGACCTGATGAAAGAGGGCCGCGGCGTGGCTATGGTACGTTATTTATTTATTTTCTGTACAGGCATTGGCTTATATTCTATGAACGTAGGTCGGCGATGGTATCAACGACTCACTTGCGCTCTCTGAAGCAACAGTCGGCATTGCGCTTTCCTCGGGCACATCCGTAGCGATCGAAGCGGCCGACATTGTGCTCATGCGATCAGATTTGCTCGATGTGGTGGCGGCGCTCGACCTCTCGAACTCCATCTTTGGCACGATACGGCGCAATCTGATCTGGGCGTGCGTGTACAACGTGCTCGGGATCCCACTCGCCATGGGGCTCTTCCTGCCCTTCGGCTTGCATCTCCACCCAATGATGGCGGGCGCTATGATGGCGTTTAGTTCTGTCAGCGTCGTGACGAGTTCGTTGTTCCTCAGGCGATGGGTGCGCCCCGAGAATAGCGTTATGCCCGGTGAGTTACGCGTGCTACCGGAGTCGCTGTGGGTCGAGGCGCGGGCTGTGCTGGTCGATGCTTGGGACTTGCTGTGCGCAAGATTACGTTTTGATGGCTGGCGTCAGGGCTATGCCAAAATCAACACGGATGAGAGTGTGTAGGCGCGCGGTTAAGAGATGACTGTGTGTAATTGTTTTCTTTATTTTGGTTAGAGGGCTCCTACGATGTACGCTTATATCCTATCTATTACTCACTCCCTCCTCTCTTTGCTCGCTCTTTGTCTTGCTACTGGTGAATATTTTGAAGATGGACTGGTGTTGGCCTGCTCTTTTTTATATTGGTCTACATTACCCGCGTAGCACAATCTTTTTTTTTGTTATTTTGGTAATGACAATGCAACCAAGTGGTCTCAGGTCTCAGGTTTCAGTCAGCCAGTACTGCCCACCTGCTCACCTGTCCACTGTTTCCCGTTCCCCGTTCTGCTCCCTCAAATAAGGGTCAACAATGGCAAGGACAGCCTGAGCATCGCGTCGTCTCGGTGTCTTTCTGTCGGTCTCTAGCACTCAGGACCGATCAACTGTGGATTGTCGTGGACGACGTCGATTGAGCACAACTTGAAGGACTCAAAGTGGAAAAGTATTAAAAATGTCTTCAGCGTACACAGAACAATCCGGCGAAAGAAACAAAAAAAGGTAGTTAATCCTACGTGCTGTTATCTAATAACTCAGGTCAACGGATCTAATGAGGGCCTCGGCCTTGGCGGAGCGAGGCTTGATCAGGCACTTGAATGGCTTCGGACGTCTATTTTCGAAAAGGGTTCCAGTCAATCAGCCGAGTGTTTCTCAGAGTGGCGGGGTGAGGACAGGAAGGCAAGACGCACATGAGGATGCCGTTGGTGAACTCATACTTGGGCTCCTGGACGACGCCGTTGATGACGACCTTCTCGATGTCGAAGACTGAGAGCAGGGTCGAGGCGAAGATGAACAGCATGGATTGAGCGAGCTGCGCGCCGGGACATGCACTGTAGGAACGCGGGTGTAAGCGTGCGTGGTTGCGAGCGCGTGACGGATGTGCGTTGGAGGATACTCACCGGCGTCCGTAGCCGAAAGCGTATTCGAACGGGTCGAGCTCGGCGGGCTTGCCGGGCTTCGGGATCAGGCGCTCCGGGTCGAACTTCATCGGGTTCTTGTACACGTCGGGGTCATGCATGAACCACCTGGGCAGCGCCAGCGGTGAGCGAGGACGAACGGACAAAGCAACGAAGGAAGGAAAAGAAGGGGCGTACCAGATGTTCGCCATGACGATGGAGCCCTTGGGGATGAAGTAGCCTTCGTGCACGTCGTCCTGCTCGATGCAGTGGGGCGCACCGAGCGGGGTCGTCGGCCCCCAGCGGATGGCCTCTTTGAGCATCGTGTTGAGGTACGGGAGCGAGTCGCGGTCGGCGAGCGTGGGCAGTCTGTCGGTGCCGATGACGGCGTCGAGCTCGTCCTGGCATTTCTTTTGGATTTCGGGGTGCATGGTCATGGCGAGGAGGAAGGAGGCGGTCGCGAGGACAGGCTGTATAAGGAGAAAAGCGGCGGTGAGCGAACAGCGATTTGACGCGGGTTAGCGTGTTTTCACTTACCGTGTCAGCACCACCGGTGTAGAGACTCGACGCGGCCCACTTGATCTCATGCTCTTCTACACTGCCAGGTGTCACCTTGCGACCCTCGAGCATGGTCGAAACAAAGCTGGGGTCTGCGGTTCCCTTGGTCTTAAAAGCGAAGAATCAGCATCCGAATGACAGCTGATCGGTGATAGAATCTAGAGACGCACAATTTGGTCCACTGCGAATTGATATGATTGGTTGGTCAGATCGATCAGCGTATGCCGCATCTCGCGGGCGACCTTGTGAACGCCACCACCGGGGAGCCATTCAGGGATGAAGCGGAGGAAGGGGAAGACGTCAACGAGGAAACGACCAGGGGAGAGAATGAGGTTGAGGTGATCCGTCGCTTGATCGGCAATGCGGACCATGGGATCGTTGTGAGGTTTTGGCTTGTATCCGTGGGATATCCGGAGGATGATGGCGCCGACCGCCCTGTACGATTCATTAGTCCGCTTTGGTCGCATGCACGAAGAGGTCGGGCGATAAACACGTACTTTCGAACAGGACCGTCAAATCCAGGGTCGTCCAAGAGGCGGCGAGCCATGAGGGCAGCCTCCTCCTCGAGGGTGTCTCGGAACTTGTCAACGTTAACCCGTGTACCAACGACGGTATGGAACATGCGCCGGAATGACTTGAATCTGTCGGTGTATTTAAGAAGGACAAGGGCGTCCTTCCATCCGACGAGGTCGCAAGCCATCGTCAGGTGGGGCCTACTTGAGTAGAGGGCACTCTTTTTGCTGAACATGTCGTTTGCCATTTGTTTCGAGTTGATGACGATGGTTGATCGTCCGAAGACGGTCAATTGGATGAGATCACCTACGATAATCAAACGTCAGAAACCAGACAGTCTGGCTACAAGACGGTCGTTGCTCTACGCACCATACTTGTGCTTCCACCTGGTGAACACCTTGTACTCGTTCTCCGTCGGGACATCGAAGAGGTTGCCGATAATCGGCCAGCCCTTTGGACCGGGGATTGGGCGGCCTATAGGCTTCTTCTCTGTTACCTTTTTGAGGAGCCAGATAGCGAGGACGGCCAGCGCAGCATTGACGACCTGAACCGTGAAAGACATGGATGACGAAGAGTGAAACAGTGCACGAGGGACTCATGAAACTGGTGGTGAAGGGCAGATTATATACAGCGAGATCTGACTAAAAGACCCGGTTGAATAGGCATCTGGACTGATAACTTCCTCTGGGTACGGAAATCTGTCTTGCATAACAGGGCGGCATCTCTGGGGGGAAAGCACGGCAATATTGACAGTACCGACGCAACCGGAGCCCTACTTGTATATCATGATGGATGGTAGGAAATTCCGATCGCTCGGAGCGTTGTTCGCCCGACCGCTGACTAAGCACGCGCGAATAGTCGTACTCTCACTCCCCCTCCTGCAGATCCCCACTAATGCCTCTCTGTCGTCCTCTTCGAGGTTATATTCTTCGAGTCTACGTGTCACCGCGGGCGAACTGATTCACCTCTCCTCACACAAACTAACGCTGGGACATGCAGTGACGGAGGGACCCCCACAATGGGCCCTACGCAGCAACACAAGTGATATAGGCCCTGGTCCATTTGTCATCGCCGCTGTAGATCTCGACCTGACCGAGGCCAAGACGCGCGCACCGCTGGTGAATTATACGCGCGCGATCTCCGAGTTTGTTCAACCGAATCCACAGCAAGGCTCCGATCCGCACCGGTGACGTCACGTTCCCCCATCGCCAACCTAGACGGAGGTGCTAATTGAGCAATGACGATAATATGCCCAGGTACGTTTTTCTTGTGTACAAAGAGTCATCAAGTTTCGCGAACGCGAACAAACTCTCGTCAACGCGTCCACGTTGCCAATATACTTCAACATCAGCGCCTTTGCGGTTGCGACCGGACTCGGAGAACCACTCAGAGGGACGTTCGTGCTCGTTGGGCCCGGTCCTGTTTGAAAGGAAGGCCGAGCGGGAAGACATTCCGTATCGGAGCAGCATTGAACTTGAAGTGAAGCAGTCTGGTGGATGACAACACCCTAGAACTCAATACGTGACTGCTTCTGTACCTTCGTCGCACGCGTCGCGGTGTACAAATTTAGATTTAAAAAAAAAGCACCCTAGAGCCGGAGAGGATATCCTGGGACGGCGTCTTGATGTGGGAAGGATGATGCCAGTGGGCAGTAACTCAAAGTGAGGGTGCCGTGAAAATAAAGGCAAGTATGATTGCTGCCGACGGCGGTGTTGAGTGAATCTGAGGTCCGAGATAAGCTCCTACATCGAGGATAGGATTCCTACAGTGACCATGGCTGTATAAACTTGTAATAGAACAGCAAGGGACCCTGGCGGTCTGGTCGGATGCAAGTGCAGCTTGAACCTCACTCGCAAAGATCGCCCGCTTTTATCATTGCTCTCCTGGTCTGGGATCGCTCGCTCGCTCGTTTCTGCCTTCCTCCGAGTCCAGACTTGCTGGTGTAGATCGAGCGCAGCACGCACTGGCGAACAACACGCCGCAATCTCCAAGTGCGTGGAGCCGAGGTCGCCCAAAGATTCTACGTGTTTTTAGGAGCCTCCAATTTCTCAATCTAGGTCGCCCTTACACTTCAACACCAACGCCTTGGAATTCGCAACCAGACACCGCAATCCGCCGGGTGGCGTGCTCACTTTCATTGTGGTCGGTCATGCCGCTTGAAATGAGAGACAAGAGGACAGTGACACTGCGTATTGTTGCATTCGAAGTTCGGAGGATCGCCGGCCCGGCGTCATAAGACACTGGCGAAATAATGATTCTTGAAGCTTGAAGCTTGAAGTCTAGTGAGCTCCTAAGTCCAATCTGGAATAAAGATCCCTATTTTTCATGAACATCGACCGACTTGTACTAATACGACAGCCCGCCCTAATGTTCAGACAGGATGTACATACAAATTTCAAACATCGACTCCCGTCTTCCCTTCCATCACCACTCAAGTTGTCCCAGTCATCAGGGAACAGCCGTTCACCAATTCATCTTTTGTTTACCGAATGTTGAGTCATGGACGATAACAACAGCAACGGTGAGTTTAGAATTGCCTCAGAGGACCCCTTTGAGCCATCCTTGAGATGCATTTACGCATTCATTTTCTTCTCCTCAGTCCGTCTGCGCGAACTCGATAGCCGCATTTCCTCTTTTGAAAGTGTCTTGTCGTCCTTGGCCCTATCTCATCCCCTGCACGTTTTCTGTGATCAAAAGCTGGCAATTGCAAAACTCAGGCGTTATGTGTTGTCTGATCAACAGTACGATCTGGAACAATTCAGACTCCATTCCACCAGAGCGATACTCCTCCAACGTCCCTGGACTCGATGTCCCTTATCCATCGTTGAAGCATTCTATTCCATCGCGATCACCTTTCATCGTTGCACCCTCGAGCTCAAAGATGTCAAGTGGTGCATTAGGAGTCTTCGTTATCTTCGCGACCAACCACTCAATCACCCACCTGATCGGATCGTAAAAGCTCTTGTATGTCATTTAAGACACCAAATTGAGCTGGAACCAGGAGATATAATACGGGACATTGAAGAAATGGCGGTCCTCTGCCACGAGCTTGTCAAGTCCGACATCTCAAGAACCTCGCTAACCGAACCTATCATGGCCTTGGCCGGGGCTATCCACGCTTACTACTCTCCAGAACTGGCCAAAAGGATTGTACTCCCGGAGAAAGTTATAGAATTCCTTCGTGAGGCGAACAGATGCCTACCAGATTGTTTCCTAATCATGTCCCTCACGCTCGCCGATACTCTCTTTAGGCGCTTCCTTTTGAATCCTTCGAATGATGACTACGAAGAAGGAACAGCCGTCTTGGACAGAATTATTGCTCTTCCTTCCCTTGCTGAAGATAGGGGAATTCAACGCGATGCTCTGGTGTTAACTGCTGTGTTTGCAGCCTACCAATGGCTTTATTCTGGGAAGCCAGAGTCTTTAGAGAAGGAGATCCACCGCTTTCGTACCTTGCTTGCTGGATCTTCTCCTGAAGATCCCGTCTATCCTGTTATCATAGAGCAGCTAGCTTACCTTCGGGGTCAGCGCGGAGATGACTTTGGCCTCGCAGGGAGTCCACAAGACGCCCATTCCACTGGCACCCATACAGATTTTCCTGACGTTCCGTCATTCCGGGAACTGAGTGCATCTCTCCTTAAGTCAATCGCCGATGACGAATTACCCTCGATGACGCTGGCGGATCAACATCAACGTGCGATTATTTTTGACTGTTCTAATATCGACTTAGCAAATATGAAAGAAGCTATCAAGTATTATCGCATTGTGCTTACTTCTTATCCTCCAAGTGACCGATATACAATCCTTGCCACCTTTTCCTTCGGTGATCTCCTCTTCCAAGCCTTTCAACGCACGAATGAAATCGAGTACCTGAACGAGGCAATTTCCTTCACCAGGGATCATCTCACTTCTCGAGCAGTATCGTGGCTCTACGCGCCCGAAGTTCAGAGGCAAAATAAATACCTATATACCCGCTTTCAACTACTCCAGTACAAGGAGGACATCGATGAAAGCATGCAACTATTCTCCGCCGCGGTTAACAATAAACATGCGAGCACACGAGACCGGTTCAAACTTTCATGCGAGTGGGGATTGCTCGCGCGTCGATTTAGATACCCGTACACCTCAACTGTGTACGAATGTGCTATCTCATTGATGCAAGACTCTCTTACATTCGCGCCAACTCTTGATACTCAACATTTTCGACTGGTTTCTTTGCGTGATTATGAGAAAGTACTGCCGTTGGACTATGCATCCTATCTGGTCCATACAAGTCGACTTCATCAGGCAATCGAGACCCTCGAACAAGGAAGAACTTTACTCTGGTCCCAGATGCGCGGCCTTCGTACCTCGATTGATCAACTTCGTGCAGCTGACGCCCATTTAGCAGACAAATTTGCTGAAGTCAATAGGGACCTCGAGATGGTGGTGTTGAATGCCCCCTCGAACAACAATGATGGAGGTAACGACCTCGAGGGATCGGATCGGGTTGGTATTCTCCTGTTGCGGCAACGGAAGCTTTTGGATGTTCGCGACAAGCTCGTTTCCCAGGTCCGGGTCCTTCCGGGATTTGAGAGCTTCTTGAAGACACCCTCCTTTGACACTCTCAGTTCAGCCGCATTGCGCGGGCCCGTCATCATCATCAATCATTCGAGGTGGCGCTCCGACATCCTCATCCTTATCCACAATTCCCCTCCTTCTCTTATCACCACCACAAACGACTTCTACGACCGTGTGATAGGACTCAAGGATCGGCTTGTGGAGTGCCGAAACTCCAAGGACCATGGTCTCGATTCAGATCAGTACCAACGCGTCCTACGCGCTGTCCTTGCCGGCTTGTATGATCTCATCGGTATGCCAGTTATTGAACAGCTCCGGATCATGAATGTACCTGAACAATCGCGAGTTTGGTTCTGTCCAACGTCTGTTCTTTGTTCTCTTCCCCTGCATGCGATGGGTCCAATTCCATCCCGTCGTGGCCTCAAGCGGTATTTCTCTGATCTATACATTCCCTCATACACCCCAACACTATCCGCGCTCGTCGAATCTCGCAAATATAACAAACAAACGTTCGAGAAACCTTCGATTCTGCTTGTTGCCCAGCCCGATCCATCCTTACTCAATGCTTGGCCGGAAATCTGGACTATACGTCAGCTCAATACGAAGGTAACAACACTTATGTCAAGCAAGGCAACCGCTGCTCGTGTGGTCGAGAACCTCCGAGAGCACCGATTTTTGCATCTCGTATGCCATGGAAAGCTGGAACATGGGAGGCCATTCGACGCTTCGTTCCAACTTCATGATGGCAAACGCCTCACGCTGCTCGAACTCATGCGGTCCCAACTTCCATTTGCAGAGTTTGCGTTCCTCTCAGCTTGTCATACGGCAGAGATGACAGAGGGAAGCATCGCCGACGAGGCTTTGCACCTTACGGCAGTGATGCAATACTGTGGATTCCGGAGCGTAGTTGGGACGGTGTGGGGTATGGCCGATGAAGACGGACCAGAACTGGTCAAACATTTCTACAAGTCGATGTTCTCAGCCAAGGAATCAGGAAATCAGACGCCATACTACGAGAGAACGGCAAAGGCGCTCCGGGATGCGGTCCAGCAGCTGAGGAAGCCAGGGCTCCGATTGGAGCGATGGGTGAACTTTGTTCATTATGGAGCGTGATTCGTTCACGTTCATAGTTGTCCGTAAGTGGTCAACCTCTTCTTCGGTGAAGTATCGGCACTGACTAGAAACCTAGGAGAGGAGAATCTGGATGCACGATCGTAACTGACTTGCGACCTCGACTATATCCACACCTCCTAGTATGTCTCTACTAGCACTGTCCCGCTCGCCTCAATCGGGGTTTGGTTTCCTTGTCGAGCATGTATCTACCTGCTTACTATGTCACCCTTTTGCGTACTTTGGTATGTCATGACAGTACCTCTCTTTTGTCCGAGGTTCCCAACTGCACTGCGGCGTCGCCGACCATCTGTCGCTGTACTGACACATTTAGCTCTTCGCTTCGCACGTTTATTTCGGTACCGTGACCTCGGACTCTTTGTATCTTTGTATCGTATCCAGATATCTTCTATGTTTCAAGTCAGGATCCCTACTAGGTTACTATCCACTTTTCCATTACTGATCCGCCGTTCAAATTCGGACCAGTGCTCGTGTCTTCGTTGAGAGAATGTTATGCAAGGATATCCGGGCGAATCCTAGTAAATGATGAAACGTATGGGAAATGTATTTACCACAAGGCGAGGCCGGTCATTTCTCACTCCCTACCAAAGCAGCGAAGTTGCTTTTAGACGCGAAAGAAATAAAGAAAAAATTGGGGTGCCGCGTCGTAACGCATCGCTCGGAGTGTCGTTCGCCCGACCGCTGACTAAGCACGCGCATCTCAGTCAGCCCAGCTTGATGCCAGTTCCACATCAAAGCGATACTCCTCCAGCGTCCCTGGACTCGATCTCCCTTGTCCATCGTTGAAGTATTCTATTCTATCACGATCACCCTTCCTCATCGCACCCTCGAGCTCAAAGATGTAAAGTGGTGCATTAAGAGTCTTCGTTATCTTCGCGACCAACCATTCGAAATCTTCAATCCCGCACCTAATATGATCGTAAAGGCTCTTGTATGTCATTTAGGACGCCAAATTGAGTTGGAACCAGGAGGTATGATACGGGACATTGAGGAAATGGCGGTCCTCTGCTACGAGCTTCTCAAGTCTGACATCTCAAGAACCTCGCTAATCGACACCATCATGACCTTGACTGGAGCTATCGGCACTTACTACTCTACAAGACTGTTCGAAAAGAATGTATTACCGGAGAGGGTTATTGAATGCCTCCGGGAGGCGAACAAATCCCTACCAGATTGCCTCCCAATATCCATCGCGTTCGCCATCTCGCTCCTTGCCCGCTTCTTTTGGACTCCTTCGAATGACGACTACGAAGAAGGGACAGCCGTCTTGGACATAATTCTCGTTCTTCCTTCCCTTGCTGAATATAAGTTGAACACCATACTCTGAAGTTAACTGCTCTGTTTGCAGCCTGCCACTGTTTTTTTTCTGGGAAGCCGGAGTCTTTAGAGAAGGAGATCCACTGCTTTCGTACCTTGCTTTCTGGATCTTCTCCTGAAGATCCCGTCTAGCCTGTTATTCTAGAACAGCTAGCTTTCCTTTGGGGTGAGCGCAGAGATGACTTTGGTCTCGCAGGGAGTCCACAAGACGCACCTTCCACTGGCACCCATACAGACCTTCCCGACGTTCCGTCATTCCGGGAACTGAGTGCATCTTTCCTTAAGTCAATCAGTGACGAATTACCCTCGATGGCGCCGACGGATCAAGATCTCCGTGTGATTCATTCTGACTGTTCTAATAGTGATTTAGCAGATATTGAAGAAGCTATCAAGTATTATCGCATTGTGCTTACTTCTTATCCTCCAGGTAGCCGATATTCAATCATTGCCAGTCTTTCCTTCAGTGATCTCCTCTTCCGAGCCTTTAAATGTACGAATGAAATCGAGTACCTCAATGAGGCAATTTCCTTCACCCAGGATCATCTCACTTTCTGAGCAGCACCGTGGTTCCACGTGCCTAACGTTCACAGGCTTTGGGTATACCTATATACCTGCTTCGAACTACTCCACTCCAAGGAGGACATTGATGAAATAATGCAATTGTTCTCCGCCGCGGTTTACAATAAACATGCGAACATACAAGACCGGTTTGAGCTTTCATGCGACTGGGCACGGTTTGCACGTCAATTTGGATACCCGCACACCTTAGCCGCGTACGAATGTGCCATCTCATTGATGCAAGACTCTCTACTAACATTCGCGCCAACTCTTCATACTCAACATTTTCGACTGGTTTCTTTGCACGATTATGAGAAAGTACTGCCGTTGGACTATGCATCCTATCTGGTCCATACAAGTCGACTCCATCAGGCAATCGAGACCCTCGAACAAGGAAGGACTTTACTCTGGTCCCAGATGCGCGGCCTTCGTACCTCGATTGATCAACTTCGTGCAGCTGACGCCCATTTAGCAGACAAATTCGCTGCAGTCAATAGGGACCCCGAGATGGTGGCGTTGAATGCCCCCTCAAACAACAATGGTGGAGGTGACGACCTCGGGGGATTGGATCGGGTTGGTCTTCTCCTGTTGCCGCAACAGAAGCTTTTGGATGTTTGTGGGTATCACCCCAGGAGTTTCCGACCCCTCCACATGATCTCTCCATGGCTCTCGTGGCTGTCCCCTCCATCGGCAACCTCCGACAATGTGACCTCACTGTCTCCCACGCTGAGCTCATTGCCTCCAACAACGTGCTCGTCTCCGACAGCGAGCTCACTTTATCCACTTTCCCTCAACTTTTTGTACAACATATATATATCATTAAATTTTTATTAATGAGTAGAACATGAATATGACAATATAATTTAAATTTATGCAATTTTTGGGCATCAGCGGGCCCTAAGAGTTTCTGATCCCCCCACGTGATCCCTCCGAGTATCTCAGGTAAGAGGTATCATAGTATGGGGTGACAGTTGAAGTAACTATGAGAGGCGCCAACCGTGCGGCGATTATCGCGATTTATCGGCAGCAGGTCACGGTGCAGGGCTCGGAGGGTCAGCCAACGTGGGCGACGGGCGCACTTGTCGTTGGTTGCTGGAGACGTCGAACGCGCGGCATATAGTACTGTAAGGTGAAAGAGACTAGCAACAAAAGAGAGAAAAACAAGCGTACGAAAGGAGTAACAACGAGTGAGCGGGACCGAGAGGTAGTTGATCGAGAATGGACGGCAAGGTGAGGGGCCGAGGGTATTTGGTGCCATCTTGTACGAGCGATCGTTGCCATTTGTTGATGACAATGAGGGTGACATGGTGGTAAGGGGAAGGAGAGAGTCTCCCTCTTTGGACTCGTGCTGACGAGCGACTCTGATCCGAGTGCTGATCCAAGCGTAAGGGTGATGTCGGAGACACTGAGAGAGATACCCACCCAACCGTCTAACGGCCGTGACGGCCGTCAAAAGACAGTCTTGAACGGGCCTAACCGTCCGTCTGCGTTTCGCGATTTCCCACGTATGTTTAACTGAAGGTAGTTGAAATTATCTCGGAACGGCACGATACGGCAACCGTAGTACGGGGCCCATCTAGCCGTAAGTTATGGTACGGTGCGCACCCCTAGCAAGTGATGTCGATGGCCTTCTGCTTCAAGGCTTCGTTGTCGCAAAATCGGGAAGCGGCATTATAAGGGCTTGGCATCATAATGCCATTTTAAGCCAGTGACAATTCGAAAATTCCCCCATAAGGTCATTGTAAATATACTTTGAACATTATAAGAACCCTATCGGAATTTTAATCCACCCGAGTAATTATAATAATACCTATCGAATTATAAACTCATTGTATTTGAGTTAAAAATATCATAATACCGATCATAATATGGGATCCTCTGGTAATGACGGATCTAGTAGTCGTAATGCATCCACTTGATTATAATATGGGATGGTGGTATTATGATGATTGCGGAAAGTAGGGTTCAAGCGGCATGTCCGCCGAGAGCATGAAGCCGTCTGCATCGATGAGCTGGATATCCTGTGGCCTTTCCAGAGGCGAGGACGGAGTGGGGGAGATGACGATGAAGGGGATGCGACCATGGCCTCGCCAAGCTCAGCGACGCCGTCTGAGGCGGGCACAAAACTCTTGTGGGCTTCTTCACAAACTTGTGAGGAAGAGGTGGTGGCCGTGAGGCAGAGGCGAGGCCTTTTGAGGACCGGATGGGCGTCGAGGGTGCTGTGCCATGGAGTTGAGGACAAAGGCGAGTGTGTGTCAAGAAGGCTGTGGAGTGTAGTCGAAGACAAAGGCGATGAAGGGGAGATGGGCACGAGGATATGTCGAGTATAGGACTTCCTCGCGAATGAATTGCAACTACAATTTGAGAAGCTGTCAAATCAGGCGCGCTTTGTCAAGATGATCACCAACAAGGAACTGGTCGTCTCCAACCACAGAAAGGCCAACATCGTCGAAGAACTGCACCAGAAGAAGTTCTGGCTGTCCCCAAGGCACCAAAGGCGAAGGCCGCAACAGAAGAAGCCGAGGACGCCGAGGCAAACGATGAGGCTGAGGAGGTGCGACGTAAAGCGGCCCCGCATCGACAGACTATGACTATCTCTTGAGCATGGCGATCTGGAGTCTGACGAAAGAGAAGGTGCGCACGCCTTGGCTTTGGTTTATTGGTGCTCACCTACTCGCCTCCTTCCTTGGTCCGTAGATCGAGAAGCTCCTTCAGCAAGTGGCAGACCAGGAGGAGCTCTTGGCCCTTCTCGAGCTTACACCCATCCAGATCTGGAACACCGACATCGACCGCTTCCTTGAGGAATGGGAGGTGGGTGCCGAATGTTTTCCTCCCCTCTTTCTCCGTGTGTTCTGATGCGCGACCTTCCTACCCCTGCGCCAACTCCCGCTACGTGATGACAGAAAGCGTGCCAAGAGTGGGAGGATAAGTCTGTTGTTGACTCGAGCAGCAAAAAAGTCAAACGAAGACAGGCCACGCTCAAACACCGCAAATCCCTCGGCGGCTCCGGCAACGTGGCGGCGGCGGCGACAACGAGGATGGCGATGACGACTTTATGCGAACCAAGAACGCCGTCGCCGCCAAAGCGCGCAAGCCGATCGCACCCGCGGGCGGCGCCTCGTGCACAAGGCCAAAGGCGGCCAAGGCGGCATTGGCATCGGACGGCGGAACATTGAGCCTCGATGACGAACCAGCACCAGCACCATCTTCCTCGCAGCTGCCAGTGCTTTCTTCGGCGGCGGTGGACGATGATCGTCTGACTTTTCGACGTCTGAGCCGGACTCCGAGTTGGCTTCTTCGCCGGCGGCGGCCGCGGCGCCGTTGGAGGAGAGCGATTGAGCGAGGCGAGAGGCGGCGAGAGGTGGCGAGAGGTGGCGAAATAGATTAACGATGGGATCGTGTCGGAGTCAGCCAATACTCCCTCGATTCCGCGTTTTTTGCGATCAACGAAACTGCTGACCTTACACCATCTCAAAATTTGTGAGAACAAACTGAATACATTGAAACTTGGATAAGAACTAGCTAAAAAGTCTGAACGTGTCAATGCTGAATTCCGAGAGAATCAAAGCAAAGTGCTTACCTTACCCTGACTCGGACTGTGCATCCTTCTCAAGTCCTGGAGGCTTGGACGCAGCAACAATGTCACTTGCCATCACAAGTCCAGACTTGTACCAGGCACCCAAATAAAGTATATATCTTGTGGACCCAGCAGATAAGCGATTGCGAATGTGGGAGAGAAGGATGCGCGCGTATGAGAAGGTACGCTCGACATCAACTGATGACGCTGGTGACTAGTTCAGCTGTAGCTTAACATTATTGATATCAGTACTTACCTGGAATACACGCTCACACATTATACTCTTGACTCGCGACTCGCTGACTAACACATTCTAACCCGTCAGACCCGCGGGTAAGGTGCGGGTAGGGCACGGGTCTGAGATGATCACCCGTATCTGTACCTGCAACCCGTGCGGGTTGGCCCACCCATTGCAGATCACTAAGGGGCGGGCGGGATTGGGTTGCGATTTGGGATTTGATGGGGGATATGGAATCTGCGGGAGATGTGGGAGATACTCACCAACAGAAGGACACCACGTACCTGCAAAGGGATACACAACCTCGTTACTTCTGCCTAGGTCTACCCCACCCATATTTTTATCAATAAGCTGTATGGCTCAAGGTCGACTGAGGTTTGCCTTTGCCCTTGTCCTTGGCAGTGCTAGTGCCGGCCGCGTGCTGGATCCAGCTGTCGACGGCGGCGGCGGCTTTGTTGTTGAGATTTACGGCGCTACCGCTGATGGCATGGATGCTGGTGAGGTGTTTTCGTGTCGTCGAGGACTGCAGGAGGAGCAGCGTGTGCGAGGACTCTGACTGTGAAGCGCGAGCGGGGGACGCGCTAGAGGATGAGGGTAGCATGGGTGAGGGCGCGCCTGGCGTCGTATGCGCGATGTAGTAATTCGAGGTGCTTGTCATTGCGCTCGTGAGGAGAGTGGTGGTCCCCGAGATGGCATGGCTGGATTCGTTGGAGTGTTAGCGACGATGACATAGAGAGCGACGCAAACGTGCCTGATGAAGACGGCCCCTTTGACCAACCAGTCGCGTTCTTGGGTGGGATGGCGCACACGAGGACCTTGCTGTCATCTAGCATGTCTGCATCGTCAGGCAGCTCGACGACGACCGGGTCCTTCTCGTGACCCCTCTCGCCGAGGGATGGGTCCTCATGCACTCTCACCGACCCGTCCAGCGCGCCAACAACCTCGCCATTATCCTCGTTTATGAGCACGAACCGCCCACGGAGGTCCTCTTCGAGTCTCCTCCGCGGCAGGAGCGCTAGCATTGTGATCCGTGCCGCGTGCGGGAGCGTCACCGAGACTGCGGGCGTTCGCCGTGTATCCGACGAGCACACTGTGGAAGAGCTCGACGGCCTCCACGTTTTCGGGTGTCACGGGCGGCGAGTCGATTGTGAACTTGGCGTCGTCTTGTGTGGCGTGGAAGACGTAGCGCCGTGCGCCGGAGGGGGGCAGTATGGACACCGTGAGGGCGCGCGCAGGGTCAAGGGGCGCTTCGAACGCGCCTAGGCGTAGGACTCAACGTGGTCAAAAGAAAAACCATTCTATTTGAGATAATCCCGAGCGGCGGTCTGAAGATGTGTGTCACCCTGTGCCATCCCACTACTTGGGGTTGGGTTAGTCAAGTATATGCTCAAGCCAAAATGAGACATACTTGGTGTCCCTCGGTTATTGATCAAGTTTGTATCATTTTGACCTCTCCCGGCTTGTGACCTGGATGAGGGTGAGGTGACAAGGTGTGCGTGAGACGAAGGGAAATGTGTCAGGATACTCAGTGACTTGAGGCCTGGAAGATCTGACTTCTTGACATCCCCAATTTTCTGCGAGGGCAGTGACTGACTTGCGACTAGATCATCGAAAGCCTTCAACTCCTGAGGTGAGGCCATCGTCCCTCGCTTTTGCTGAAATGCATATGATGCTGTCGCTGTCACCAGTCACAATGTCACCGTTGGGTATTACAGATACTGACCAGATGGAGATTGCTAGACGAATGAATAATAGTCTGGCAGCACCGTCTGTTTGATCAGGACTATCATGAGAACTGAGTGAGGTGGGGGGGTGGGAAGTGGGAGTGTACCTTACAGACGCAGGACGCATTTTTTTCCAAGTCACATGCGCTCCCGACATCGCCCTTACACTCACGTCGCCCCTCTGCATTGCACATCTGTTCAATAGATGCACCACGAACCTCTTATCCTTGCTGAAATTAGCTCTTATCATTTATGGTTCATATATGGTGCGTTGCATATTTCTTCAAGAGTGTAAGTGTAGTACTATGTCACTAATTCGTACAATTGAGATCAACGCGCACTTCATTGGAGGGGATAACCTACCTATTTTTCGTGGAGAGGAGGTGCTTCAACTTTGACAAATCCCCCATTAACCTGGTGCATGACGAGTGTACGCCTAGAACTTTCCAATCCTATCTTTGATGCTTTTGACGAGCTTACAGGGATGATCATGTGATAACCCGATATAGCATGGCTCACTGCGCACGCTTGCCTGAGAAACAACGCGCGTATCTTCCCCCCTCCCTCCATCATTTCCATCTACGCCCCCTTTCTATCTTGTATCCACAATGCCAAAAGTCGTGGAAAAATCAAATGCTGGGAAGAAATCTTGTCCTGTCTGCAAAGGCAGGTTCCACCAGAATGGATTTGCGGCTCACTTCAAGAAGTGCGAGTGGATGAAAAAGCTCGAAGATGGGTTGAACGAGTACAAGAATGAGATGACGAAAAAGTTGTATGCTGAAGGTAGGTGTTCCTGATTCTTGTCTCCGCAAATGCGACTCACCTTTGTGCTGATACAAGACCGCCATTCGGCCTCTGAGTTGGAGGGGGAACATATGAGCATCGATCTTGACGCTTTTGGTCCCCTCGAGCTCCAGGCCCCATATGAAATAGAAAGTACGGACGATTGTCTTGATTTATATATATCTTTAAAGTGCTGACTGCCTGTCCAGCATATCACAGTGATACTGGACCACCTATTGTCGAAATCACTGGGGCTGACACTTTGCTGCCCTCCTCTGTGGTTGATAATGCTGCCGCCAACACGATTCGTACAGAGTACCATCCAAAAAGTGGCAAACGAACCACAGTTGGCCACTTCAAGGAGTATGTTGCTGCCGCTGAGCCTCAACTCGCTGGCAAGCCCTGGTGGCCATTTTTTAACAGCGAGGATGACTTCATCTTTTCGGAGATCCTCCTTGAGGGTCGTATAAGCAAGGCCCTGTCTGAGAGGTTGATAAAGCTTATCAAGCGGTGCTCTGATGGACAAGGATCTTTCACAATCTTGAACTATGCAGATATTGAGAGTGCTTGGGATCGTGCTTCATCAAAGCTCACACCTGTAAGTTTGACCATCGCACCAAGGTGTAATAGGCTAATGTGAGAGTAGTTTGAAGTCAGTAAGGTTTCTGTACCCTACAAAGGCAAAGAACAGATCTGGAATGTCCCTCATTGCTCTCTCTGGGACTGGGTGACAGATCTTGTGGTGGATAACCAACTTGCAAGACACTTTCATTGGGATGCAGAAAGGATATTTTGATGTCATGGACAGTTATCTACCTGTGTCTATGATGAGCCCTGGTCTGGTGAGGCATTCTGGGACATTCAGGTATGTGTCTATAAAATTTCTTGGCCAGTAAACATTGGTTAATGTGAATATGCATCATTTCTGTTATCAGTCACAGATTCCTGAGGGTGGAAAACCTCTAGGTTTAATTCTGTATGCTGACAAGACCAAGCTATCCAGCTTTGGCATGGAACAGGGCTACCCAGTTGTGGCTTGTTGTGCAAACCTTCCTACTTCAATTTGAAATGGAGAGGGTTATGGTGGTGGGCATGTGGTTGGATGGCTACCAATTGTACATCCACATTTAAATTTTTATTATTTTTATTAAAACTTTTTTTTTTTTTTAAGGTTCATGGGAGTCCAAGTGAAGAAAAGAAACAAGATTTTGTCAACTACAAATGTGTGGTCTGGCACTGTGCAATTCATCTTGTCCTTGAATCAGTCATTGAGGTCTTAATGACAGGATACTGGTGTAAGGTGAGGCAAACCGTTGAGCTCAGAACGAGCGATTTGGAGAGCCCACACACCAATCTGATCCGAGCCACGACCATCTAATCTGCATCACCTCTCGAGCACGCCCCGATTTGTCAGCGGTGCCTCACGCCCCTTTTTCCGTCGTCCCATTCTCTCCTCTCGCCCTCACCCTCCTCATTGCTCCCCTGAAATTGACCACATGCCCAAATCCCGTTCATCGCCCGAAAAGCCTCCATCGGACCTCCTACTCGGCCGACATCACCTATCGCCTTGCCAAACCTCGCCGTGCCCCAAAAAGCCCTGACGGCTGTCCTTGTTGGACAGTCCCGCTCGTGCTCCATTCTCGATATTCCCCCTTTAGTACACCAGCTTCTTTCCCGTCTCGTGATAGCTCCCTTGACTCTACAGTACCATACGACGCTTGCCCGACATCACTGGCAACCAATGGCGACCTTACAGCGCGCCCATATCGGCCGACGCTCTCGCCCTGCCACGGTCCATACCCATACAGCTAGCCCCGAAAAATACCTACTACCTGCGTGTCACCCCAGAACAGTTCGGTATGTTTCTAGACTGTCTTAGATCTCCTGTTAGAAGTCCGAAGATGTATTTAAACCCTCCAAAACGCTCGTAGAGAGCAAGCGACTCAGTGCATGATAATTTACCCCTTTCTCTTTCTCCTCTCCTCTCCTCGCGCGATCTCGCCTGCCTGTCTTGCCACTCCTCTGCCTCTTACGCCCTTTGATCTTCGACTTCGAACGTTTTACCGTGCCGCCGTGCCGACTCACGTTCGCCTCGCCTCTCCTCCCTCCTCTCCTCTCTTTGCACGATCTCGTCCGCCTCTCTCATCGCCTCTCCACCTCTCTTGCCTTCCGACCTCTGATTTCGAACGTTTTACCGCGCCGCCGTGCCGACTCACGTTCACCTCGCTCCCCTTTTTCCTCCTCTTCCCCCCCCCTCTCGTGTGATCTCATTGCCCCTCTCCGCCCGCCTCTCGGTCTCCTTTGCCTTCCAACCCTCGACTTCGAACGCCTTACCGCGCCGCCGTGCCGACTTGCATTCGCCTCATCCCCCTGCTCCCTCTTCTCTCTTTCTTGCGCGATCTCGTCGCCCCCTTTTGCCTACTTCGCTATCTCTGCCGCCTTTCAGCCTTCGACTTCGGACGCCTCACTGTGCTGCCATGCTGACTTGCGTCCGCCTTGATGCCCTTCTCCCCCCTTTCTTTTAAGGACACCTTCTTGCTCTTGTCTCACTCTTGGACTCGATTGGACGACTCTCGCACCTTAGACAACAACACGGATCTCTCGATCTGTGTATCAACACACCTCATCTTGACATTAACCAACATCTCTATCTACCCCCCTTGGAACCCTACTCAGCCGAACGAACTCTCTGCATGTCGACACGACGCTTCGCACTTACACTGGCTTATGTGTGGTGATGGTGTTCGGCACTGGCTTTTCCCTGTTGTCCTTATCTTGTCTGCAGACTATGAAGAACAGTGCGATCTTGTTCTTATTATCTTATGCTATCAATGCCTAATCAAACATCAATAGGTGTACCATGGCTTTAATCCGTGGAACTAAGGCTAAATGCCCATGCCATTTGTTTTGTCCCAGCAGATGAACTTGCTGAGATTACCAAGACCTGGAGGCTAAGAACAGCTATTCATACCCAGGAACTTCTCAAGGATGCAAATAAGATTCAAAGGTCTAGTGAACGTGAGGAGCTGCTCTCTGCTCATGGCATCCGCAATGTTGATGTGAGTCACTCTTATCTATCTGTACACCTCTAAAGTGATACTGTGAACTAGAATGTGTTTTGGCAGCTGCGACACTCAGATCCACACTGTGCACTGTCATTTGACAGGCTGCATTCAAACAACAGTGGGCTGTTTGGCCATCATCTCTGGGAGAGATTCAAGGCCCTTATTACATCCTATAGTCATTCTCAGGCAACAAAACTTGATACCCAGTAATGAAACATGTTTACATCTTAACTGGAACAATGACTTATGGTCTAATCTTCTATTAGGTTCAGTGCTGTTCCTCGCTGGAGTAGTTTGATCCATTTCCAAGAAGTCATGAAGATAAAATTTACTGATGGCACAAAGTTTGAAGATATATCAAAGGTATGCTAATTATCACTTATAATTATTTCTACCAATTTTTTTAATATTTCCCTAGGTTATTGTGTTTGTAGCACACAATATCATTGATCACAGAGAGAGGGAAGGTTGGTCCCTCCTTTGCTGTCTGCAAAGGTTCTCTATTGTGGACCTATACCTTGTATTTGAGTCGCATACGGAGCACACCCTCACTGCTGGCAAGTGTGAATTGGAAAACTTTGCAAGGCAGATGAAGGTATGTATTTTGCTATCCTTTACTTGGGACATCTTTTGATGGTACTTGCTAGGATTATATTAATCTATCTACTACTGTTACGCTCCTGCGGGCGCAAGGGCCAGATGTTGGCAGTTTGGGGTCCGGGTGCACGTTAAGCAGCACTAGAAGGTCTTTAGTCGAATGGGGGCTGGTCTCCCTACTCAGCGAGCACTTGCAAAGCAAGGCTAAGTCGATAGGCAAGTAAATGTGGTCTGTGCAAGGGTCTAAATTGACGATGAAGTGATCCCCCTCCTCGGAAGGTCCTTGCCAGTAGTTCTTGAGTCGAAGCTGGTCCAGTGGCCTTCCCACTTTGTATGCCAATGACCAGAAAGTTGCAAGATTGATTCTAAGTCAGGCTTAAGGCCCAACCGTGAATGATATGGGTTTATATACATATTGCAGTCCGTCTAGGACGCTTGGTGAGTCAGGTAAGTAATAATAGCGACGAATGGCCTTAAGGGCTCTTGGGTCGAGTCAGAGTAGCAAGCGAGGGACAATAATAACAGCTAGGGATCGAGACGGTAACGATGAAACGAGTCACAATAGCTAAGCGAAGGTAAAGTGATGGTAGCTAGTGGAAAGGTTTTTATGGAAGGGTAAGTAGGGCGTCCGAGGGGATAAGGAAGTAATAAGCGAGATAGGAGGGAAGAAGGGAAAAAGTACGTGGTGGTAAGTCCGAGGGGGCAGATCATAACAACTACAGCATCAACAAACAGAGGAGAAGATGTCAAATCTTGGAATTTTCCCAAAATGCATGCATTAGTGCATAGCTTTGATGATATTAAAGCAAAAGGGGCCTCTTGTAACTACAATACAAAGCCTAATGAGAAGCTTCATGGGCCATTAAAGAAACTCTATTCAATGCGGACAAACTTAAAGAATGTAGCAGAGCAGGTTTGTTTTCTTATTATGTGTAATATTATTTACTGATGGATATCTACTTGGATCTTAAAGTATGAGCACCTCAGCTTTGTCTCATCACTGATTCGCAACCAAATCAATGAAGTCAATGCAAGCTCAGATGAATATGACATCAGTAAGGTCTCTGAAGCTACATCATCAATTCTACAAGGCCCAGAGTTACATGGGAAATTGCTTATTGATAGCCACATTACATTGTGCTCACAGCAACAATCAGTTACCCTTGACTCATTAGGAAATTCCTTTCATACTCAGCTTTCTACTTGGTTAACTGATCAACTGGCAATCCTTAATATATCCTCACTATCCACAGTCAATTTCCATCCAGAAGACAATGTAAGTGTTACTTGTGCTCCTTGGGTGTCAGTTTTTGATACCATCTAGATCACTGAATACCAATCACTCAAGGTCACCTATGAGTCCAAAGTTGACTGCAATCAATATATAAACTTGGTTTATTGCAGTCCCAAATTCCATAATCAAGAGCAGCATGACTTCGTGATTGTGCAGACCACCACTGGCTGTATATTTGCTCAGCTCCTCCTGATATTCTTCTGTTCCATTTCTGGCACAACCTTTGCCATCTGCTCCATACAACCACTCGATGCTCTAATTCGTGCACCACCTACCAAGGATCGTGAGCTTGGACTCTGCTGTGTTCGTGCCCAAAATGAACCTGAGTTTATTTTTGCACGGAGTATTGTGCGTGGTGCTCCACTGATCCAGGACTTTGATAAGCAGGGTGATTACTTTGTCATGGATGTTGTTGATCACACAGGAGATATGTTCCTCCGCTGCGAAGAGATACTGCCGCAGTGATCTTGCTATTACAATATATGTACTCTTTGAGATCAAAGATTGGATTGCCAGTGAGGCTCTGAAAACAGCAACAAAGGTGAGAGCATGAATCGTAATCCAAGGGCATCCACAAGTTTATGAGGAGACTTGAGGCCGGAAACGAAGGAGGGGACAGAGTGAATGAGAATGAGCAGATGCAAAGACGACTGCTGACAGGCCTGGTAGCTCGCATTCAGCACAGAAATTGAGTCGAAAGGAGCAGAGGGATTTCCACAAGATGAAGGCAATTTTTGAGGGCATGCAGAAGGATTAGAGGAGCAAACATGAGGGGGAAAAGGTTTGTTACATTTGGAGCACTGGGATCAAACCTTTAAGTACTGTCCAACGCACGGTAGCTACTTGTAAGTAGGGTAAATGGCCATGGTAATCGTAGGTTTGTTGAGTCTAACATGAGGCTGGTGTGAGGCCCTTTGATGAGGGTGTTGTAAGTGCTGCGCCGTGGAGTTGAGAACAAGGGCGAGAGAGCTGTGGCATGTAGTTAAAGACAATGATGATGAAAAGGAGATGAGCACAGGAATGAGGTGATAACAAGCAGGTGAGGTTAAAGGCAGTGCTGGGCATTGATGTGGGGATTGAGTTGGCATCGGCCAATATCCTGAATCCGTTGGTTTTGTGATCAACTTCATAGCTCACCTTACACAACGATGATGCGTGCGGCTGTGTCCAGGGATCAAAGGAAGCACTAGGATCGAATAATGGATCATAATCACCATAAATACTTGCATGTGGCATGGCAGGAGGTGGTGCACTAGGCGGGGCCCAGAGGGCAGCATGCTGGTCGCTTTGGTAGCTACAATCCTTGGCCCTGAAAACGGAGTTGATGAAAGCGAGAGTGTTGAATCAGAAATTGTACACACCATTGTTGAGCACATAAATTTCCATCTGCAGCACCAGTTTCTTGTGAACGACATTGAGGTCCATCTATGAAAGGTTCTGAGTCAGATAAAAGTAGTTTCGGAATTGATGGAAATGGAGTTCTTCTCAACTCGAGTGTCTGAAGAAGTGGGACAGATCTACCCAAGAATGACTCAGGAAGGACTCGCACCACTTCAAGCATCCAAACTTGCAGTCATGTCGATATCCACAATACTCGAGTCATAGGTTGAGGCGATGTGGTGATGCAAACATGAGGCATCTCCATCTATGACACACATGGACGAGTATTGTGCCAAAAGTACCAATGTGGATCGTCAATATTTTGATGGAAATTGAATATTGCCACGAGCACATCATCAGGAAGCATGTTGATTGTCACCAGGCCTACATGGAACGGTCAGTGTTTGTTCAGGCCATCATACAAATGACATATGTCGATCTCATGCTAGACCAGACTCTTGCCAAGAATGATCATCTATCATGAGACTTTCAGATGGAGAGTCGCTCCAAGTCAACAAGGGGGGGCCAAGGTACTAATGACTGGACCAAGCCAGTGATAAATGCGGGGACTCAATGGAGAAGATGACTTTATGAAATTGAGTTAGTACTTCAGGAATGGCGAGAGTGCATCTCACTCGACGTACAGGAGAAAATTCATTGGTAACGTCTGAGGTACAAGTGATTGTATCAAAAGCACCCGTGTTCCATTGTATAAACCGCAATATGTCTGTCCGCGATGAATGTGTCCAAAAGGGTGCTAATACAGAGGACCAGCAGCCAAGGCAGGGCCATCACATAGAGTAGAAGAATGGGCTTGACACCATTCACACGGTCTGTTCCAGAAATGAGAGGTGACAGTTACAGAGATGGTGCAGTGGCAACATGTATTCGAAATTTCCAGCAGGTAAAAGTCACCAAGAGCTGCTGACTGGCTGTGTCTAAGGTGAAAAGTTGAAAACAAAGATGGTCAAGAAAAATGATGTTGAAGGAAAGGGCTTACATTGAGCAGAACAACCCTATTTGCATTCCTTGGCCACTCGACCACTGCTCGAGCACTCAACCCTTTGATTTGCAACGCCAACTGATCAATACAGTCTAAGCACTCATCCCAACATATCGCTACCTTCAGGATGAGATTGTCTATTTTTCTCCCTAGAATTGGGTCATAAATGTCAGGCTTGGTAGCATGTGTGGCAGCAAGAGATAATTACGGGGCATTTGGGCCTTGAGTCAAGTCAGAGGGATATGACTTGGGGATTTGGATTTGTGGGTACATCGTGCCGGCGTATTTGCTTATCATCAAGTTATACTATTATTATAATATGCTTACAAAATCATTGCCCTTACTTACATAACTTTCCTCCTACGACCACCACTATCAAACGACAACAGGCTCTCTCTCATCACATAGCATGTCCACCAATCTACTCTGATGGCACATATGCTGTCACCGCTACGGGTTCACCAGGCTCACTTAGTAACAATGAAGGGATAGAATCACGATGAAGATGATGATAAAGGCAATAATAACTGTCGCTAGGGCGAACATACACCCGTCCGTAATCCAGGTAGAGCTTGAAGAAGAGTACAACCCCTACTTAGAGCAAAGGTGGTCAAGGAGAGTCTGAGATCGCTTTCACTCTGAGTGGAAAGATGAGGGTTGACTGCAAAGACAATGAAGTCCTTGGCAGGGAGCCCTGAGCAGGGGAACAACATTGTATAGATGAAAGACTCGACTTAGCGAGTCCTACTGTTATGGACTTACCTCGATCTACAGGACAAGTCCCACCACCCGACCTCGGAACCCATCTCTCCTCCTTTCGATCCACGCCCATTCCTATCCCCAAACACGCCTGTATGCACTGGGCCTTCTGCAAGAAGTCTGGCTGCAAGTGGCACGCCTAGACCCCTTATTGTTCTGAAGTGTGGTACCTTTGTTCTGGCATTCTGTGAGACTTACGATGGCCCAATACTGATATGCTTACTGATCCAATGACTGATTGTTCCCATGTTATTGTCCCAGAGACCAAAAACGCACTCTATGATATCATAGCTTACTGACGGCTTACTGATACCTAGGAAGAGCTGACAGGCCTGAGAAAGACTGCTTATTGATCGTGCTTGCTACTTACAAATTCCTAAGTAGTAGACTTGTATTTAAACCCTGCAGCAGTTGTAGAGTCGAGCCAAGCTCGACTTAATCAAACATTGGTCTTGCTGACTATCATCTCACCTATTGGAGTGACCCCTCTCATCGCCTAAACAACTCTCACTCCCCTTGGATAACTTCCAAGGAACATCGAAGCTTAGTGATTGAGCTATATCAATCAGCACTCCAGAACAGGTGAGACGCTACTGCGAACTCTATCAAGAGTCGAGCGTCAGCGATTCTTGACATAAGTCGAGCTTTAAATAGCCAGTCAAGACGAAGGCTCTGAAAGAAAAACTCCAGGGGAAACAGAAGGAGGAGCTACGGGAATCAATCATCGTAAGCTTCCCAGAGGACCCCGAAGAAGCAGCAGACTTCCAGAACAGGAGATCAGACAACTTACCTCCAGCACTTAAAGGAATTGCCCTTTGGTCGATAAGACAGGACTTCGCTCAATCATCCTATACCATCCTAGGGATAGGAGGGACCTGGGTGCCAGTGGAATATATCAACAACCAGTGGTATTACACGTACTGGAGTCCGGAGGAGAGAACATTTTGGACGACCAAGAAAGATCTCATCGAAAGCCCGAATAAACACGGATTAGGGACATCGGCTGAACCCTACCGAACTGAAGAGGCCAGAAAACAGGACACTTCTTCAGAAGAAGACACGAAAACTGACGAACAGTCAGAGTCTTCAAGAGAGAAAACTCCAATACTACAAAGACACGGAGTAGATCGAAGCGAATACAGCCTTCACGTCGAAACACAGCTGTTGCCAGAAGTAGAAACCATCACTAGGCAACTGAAGAAAGTCGAAATCAGCCCACAACAAAGGTTGAACGAAGCCATCGACCAGCTCATGATGGCTACGATGACTTCCACCGAAGAAAGAACCGGAGACGTCACCTTCCACAGCCTACAAGAGGGACCCTCAATCCAGACCACCTTCACCCCTATCCCAGTACCAGACCCAGTGCATGGGGGAGGAGGTAATGGAGGAGGAGGAGGAAATCCTCCAGGAGGAGGAGGAGGCCCCCCAGGAGGAGGAGGTGGCCCCCCAGCCCTTCAACCAATGGCTGCTGCGATGCAGCAAGCAGCCCAAGGAGGAGGAGGGCTAGATGGACACCCACCAGACATCTTCGATGGAAACAGAAAGAATGCAGAGTCATTTATGTATGACTTTACAGTTTGGGCCTGGATCAACTCACACAAAAGAGTAATGGCTCGCCCCCTGAGCCGAGTAGCCCTGGCCATCACCTACATCAGAGGAGAAAGGGTCCGAGAATGGACCAAAGCCCAAATCCGCGCCGCCAACAACAGAGTAACGGACGGAATGAACGCAGACAACGAACAACACTGGATAAGGTTCAAAAATGACTTTATCAATACCTGGAAAGACGACAGCCTACTTGAAGATGCTCAGTTCAAATTATCAGCATTGAGCATGAAGAAGGACATGCCCTTACACGAATATATTTCCACCTTCAACGCGCTCATTACCGAACTAGGGTGGGACAGGAATCACCAAGGGACAGTTCGAGCGTTCAGAATGGGGTTGAAATCCTGGCTCGCCACTGCAATTCTGAGGAAAGACAATTGTCCAGCCGACGACGACCTCGAAGGGTGGCAAGAGGCTGCTAGGAAGGAAGTTGTCAAAGCTAAAAGAATCAAGCAAGAAGCTGGAGGCTTCGGAAGGGGAGGACTTACCGTTCGAGAGAACATGTTTCAACAGTTCTTCAAAGACCACCCCGTCCCGAAGAAAGCTTCTAGGGACCCAGACGCCATGGATGTAGACGTCATCGACACTAGACCCAAGAACCGACCCCCAGGGAGGTTCCAACAACTCACGCCTGAAGAGCGGAAGAAACTCATGAACGAAGGGCGATGCTTCCGATGCAAGAAGCAAGGACATATGTCTAGGAATTGCCCAGACAAAAAGACGACACCTGGAAGGAAACCCACAGCCAAAGTTATGGAGGCAGAAGAAGAGGAGTCCATTGCAGACGACGACAAGGACGAAGTAATGTCCCAAGCATCCACAAAGGTCGGATCAGTCAAAGGGAAAGGAGGGTTAATGGCGCACATTAATGCCTTGACCATCGAAGAAAAAGAAGAACTGTTTGACAAGCTGATCAGCGAGGGTTTTTGAGAAGTTCCAAGCCGACGGCCTGGCTTAGGAATACTAGCATGAGCAGAGAAGAACAAGAAATGTACATTAAACGACTCACTTCCATGAATGTACCATTTTCCTTTCAAACTGCTCATGCGAAGGCCGAAGAAACAGCTCTGCTGGACAGCGGAGCTACGGAGAACTTCATTGATGAAACTACCTGGAAAAGAATGAAGGTTGGAAAGCGACCTCTAGTCAAACCAATCAAGGTCTACAACGTCGATGGAACGGAGAACAAACAAGGAGAAATGACTCATTACTGCCGCCTAAGAATCTCCTACAATGACCAAGAAGACCTTCAAGAGTTTTACATCACAAATCTAGGGAAGGACCGCCTGATACTGGGATACCCATTCCTCCGAACTTTCAACCCAAGAGTAGACTGGAGAAAAGGAAAGCTGCTCGAAGGCACGGTCAAGATTCAGAGCAGCATGTACAAACATCTAGACCGCATGGTCGCCAGGTGGCAGATTAAAGCCATTAAAAGTCTGGGCAATCCCAAGGAAGGCGAGGCCATCTACGTAAGGAGGCAAACCATATCTCAGGAGATGGCCGAACAGTACCATCAGAAGGACCCTGCACAAACACACGAAGTGCCAAAAGAATACCGGAAGTACAAAGAAGTCTTCTCAGAAGAAGCAGCCAGAAGGTTTCCTCCTGATCGAAACCCAAATGCCACCGTGGAGTTGCTATCAGGAGCACCAGAACAGTTGGATTGCAAAGTCTACCCCTTGACCAAACCGGAAACAGAAACACTGAAGAAGTTCCTTGCAGAAGAGCTAGAAAAAGGATTTATCGAGGAATCAGCCTCGCCTTACACCTCCCCTGTATTCTTCATAAACAAGAAGAATAGTGCCGATAAACGACTCATCATCGATTATCGAAAACTCAATCAATGGACAAAAAGGGATAATGGTCCCTTACCTCGAATTGACCGCCTTTTGCAACAGATGGAGGGGAAAGAAATCTTCTCGAAGTTCGACATCAGATGGGGGTATAATAACATTCCTATCGAAGAAGGAGACCGGCAGAAGGCAGCCTTCAAAACGCCACTAGGGACGTATCAACCTAAAGTGCTGTATTTCGGAATGAAAAACGCCCCAGCTCAATGGACGCGATTGATGTGGCGCGACTTTAGGCCATGGAGGGACAAATGGTTCGATCACATGGACACTTCAGCCGGCAGTTATATGGACGACTTCTTCATAGCCAGCAAGAAGACGCCCACAGGGAAGGAAGGACACAAGCAGTGCACGCATGAACTACTTGGACTGATGGCCAAGCATCGATATCATTTACGGCCAGCAAAGTGTCGATGGGAACAGACACAGATGGAAT